>CAJDSM010013603.1:69822-96597 GCA_903981925.1 Ostrea lurida | reverse complement strand
CCAAGAATCCATATAACTAATAATATTTTTCTACCAAATATAAGAATTATAATCTAACGATGGAATCGACGAATACTGATCCCTATAGGTTGTTTTACTGTGGTAGAAAATCTTATTTTGACTAAACTTTATCATATATATATATATCCTCTAACATCTAATATCAAAAGCAGATCTTCATTTTCTGATGATATGATACCAAATTGACAAGGTCGAAAGGGTTTATTGTTACTCAGGATTGTCTATCTGGGGAATTAAAGGTGGTGCGTATTGATAACTTAAAAAGTCACTGAAATGCACTTGTATGCAAAGGCTGGTAACTGCTATTGATAAACCCTGGCTAGATATATTATCACGCGCAACAATTGGAAATGATGCTGTGGATTTTTTACCTTTGGAATTTTGGGAGATGGTTACATTTTTAATGTTCTTACTAATGAACAGGGAATAATAATTTGTGAGTGATGTTTCCAGTTTATAGACTTATTAATCACGATGATCTTTTGGTTGCGAATGAACATTAGAACAAGACCTAACCGTAGACAAATTAACTTTTTATGGTCCAATATGGTGTATATAACTGATGAGAAAAATTGTATCCAATAAAGATGCGAATTGTGTACATCAGTCTATAGGGTCTAAAATTGCCTCATTGTGAATTTTTGGTCGATGAAACAACTGCATGTTTTCTTTCTTAAAGTTCTACGAGTGTTTAAAAACGTTTACTTTTCGATATACATAAATGTGACGCAGTGTTATGGTGTTATTTGTGCTATCTCTAAATGCTTCAAAAATATGGAAATTGATAATATCTGATAACAGATGTTTTGTGTTATTCACCATTCTATTTTCAAATTATTTTGCTATATGTTAGATTTAAATATTTAGAACATATGAAACATTAGATTTTTAATAGAAAGACACAGATTATTTGTCCAACGTTCTGCTATTTGGCATTAGTGCAGCTGGGTATTATTATTATTGTTATTTTTTTTTTTTACAAAAGTTTTTGCGCGATGTCAAAATCTGGAGATCAAAAGTTACAAAATCGTCATGCATTTAGATGAGGGTGTATGTGGCGCGGAATGTTTAAGTCAGGCTACTGTCGTTAGTGCAAAATTTCAAGCACATTTAAGATATTTGGGAGTTTTGATGTCTAAATATAAATATTAATGGCATTTATCACCATTTCTTGATAAATGGTTTTAATCCCAGTGCAAGCGCGATAACTCTTGGTACTCTTGTTATCGTCAAACATTCTGGAGACCACGATTTTCATATACATTGTGCAATGTAATTAAGCTTTCCTAATGACACAGATTCATAGCTCAAGCCAACACGAAGAAGACATCATTGGAAATTTTTCTAAATATTTGAACGTCCATCCACACCCATCGGTCATAATGCCTCCCAAAAAATAAACAAAGGGAAACGCTAACATCGTGGGGAATAGGCCTAAACGCAAAAGAAAACCAACAAGACGCTTGGTTGAGGCAGCCGGTCACGATGCACATGGAACTCATTTGCCCGTCGACAACGATGAATTACAGATAAATGCAGGCCTTAATATGAAAATTAACTGTTTTTAAAACGTAGAATTTAAAAGAAACATGCAGTTGGTACACTCATGCAACAAAAAAAAATCTCAAGTAATTTTTAAACGCCAATGGCTGATACCGATTCTTTATATGGATATACATTTTCTGCATTCAAGTTTTTATATTAACACCAAATATTGGACCATAAAAAGTTTAATTTGTCTACGGTTAGTCTTGTTCTAGTCATTGCACAATGTCATCGTGATTAAAATGCTCATAGAACTGGAAACATCATCAAAATATTATTCTGTTTCATGTAAGAACATTAAAAATGTAACCCATCTCCAAATTCCAAAGGTAAATTCCACAGCATCAAGTTCCAATTGTTGCGTCGTATTATATATCTAGCCAAGGGTTTATCAATAGCAGTTTAGCCGAAGCCCTTTGCACACAAGTGCATTTCAATGACTTTTAAAGTTATCAATACGCACCACCTTTAATTTCCCAGATAGACAATCCTGAGTAACAATAAACCCTTTCGACCATGTAAATTTGGTATCCATATCATCAGAAAATGAAGATCTGCTTTTGGTATTAGATGTTAGAAGATACATATATGTATGATAAAGTTGAGTCAAAATAAGATTAAAAACCTATAGGGATCAGTATTCGTCGATTCTATCGTTAGATTATAGATCATATATTTGGTAGAAAAATATTATTAGTTAAATGGATTCTTGGCAGGGTATATGAATCCACATTCCCTGTCAAATTTTAGATTTAGTTTATAAGAATATGAGTGCATATACCCTGCCAAGGATCCATATATCGAACATGTACTACTGCAGAGCGATTGATGTGAAAATCGAATAATCAAAAGGTGGGACATAACCCTTGGGATAAAAGAAAAGTTGAGTGAGGAAAATCTTAATTTATTATGTGCAATATTTTTTTTCAGCGTTATAACTAGCTAATTTAAAATAAGAACAATTGTATTTATTTTTTTAAATGTCAACATAGCAATTTTAAAATGTGAAAAATATCGTGAAATTAAGACATGTTGTGTTTATATTAGCCTAAAATCAAATGAAACAGCTGCCTTAAACAATGAAGTCACAAACAGTAAACTTGTTTACAAACAAGCAACCGTATCATCGTTATTAGGTCTTGAGCGAAGTCTTGATAACGATTATTCAAGTGAGTAAATGTAATTTTACAAATATTTTTTTTAGATATTCAAACTGTTAGGTGGATAAATGCAAAGAAAGTGACAATTCATTTGCGAAGCAGTTAACTATGGAAGCCATTCTGTCTCCCATTTATTTTGACAGGGCATATGGCCTCCTGTAGGTTTGTCGTCCGCAATTTTGCATTGTGACGTCAGATGCCGCGAAAGAGGCAACTGGAGCCTGTTTTTCATCAAGTCGTTAGACCTTACGCCCTAATTTAAGGCTCTGTTAGAGGTGCCTTACGTCCAATATTTATGTCGGGCGATTTTTCTGTTTCAGCGAAGCGAACGTAAGTCTTGGCGGTAATCTTTCTAGTCTTGGGTATAATTAAGTTTCGCCCTGGTCTTAAGTCTTACAACGTGCTATATGCCGCATATGCAAAGAATTACAAAACCGAATCCCCGACTCACTTCAAAATTTTAAAAATGGGATACAAGAGAGAGAGAGAGAGAGAGAGAGACTAGAGAGCAGAGAGAGAGAGAGAGAGAGAGGAGAGACGAAGAGGGCTCACACCTATGCGTTCAATGAAATCATATTCATCATATAAATGTGCTTTTAAAACTTAAATATATACTTATTCAAAATCCATTCGCGCTATTCCCGAGGTTTATTTGAAGAAAATCATTGGATTACATGACCCTCAAGAACTAGGAGAAGGGTATCTAATACTATTGAAGTCACATGCTTCAAAAGACAATAGAGTATTTAAAAGGTAGTATACTATACTCCGTTTCATATTTTCTTCATATTAGAGATAATAAAAGCGCAATAGTAAGAATTCATTGCAATGATATTCCATTAATACAGAAAGTGCTACTTTTCTAATGCCTAATGGACAAACTAAGCTGATGTGACGCCCCCCCCTCTCCCCTCTCTCTCTCTCTCTCCTCTCTCTCCATCTTACTCTCTCTTCTATCATGCTCTCTCTCTTCTGCCTCTTCTCTCTCTCATCTCTCCTCTGCTCTCATCCTCCGTCGATTAAAGTTAGTTATCACCAATGCCTTGATGGGGACGATAGCGGGAGTGGACATATTGTGTTAATGCCAATTACATCCTTAATTTTATTTTTTTATACATAGAATGATCGATCTTAAAAGATTATATTGTAATCTTATTGTATTCCAATAAATTTTAAAAAATATATTGATATAGGTGTAAAATGCAATCAACTCGAAATTATATAACTAGTTAATGTCATTATTTATTCAATGTCAAGAATGTGTAGTCGCAAAATGACTCAGGGGAAACAATAAATTTTGTATAAACAAAAACTTTTCATACAAATTAAAAAATATCTTTTAATTTCGAATATTTAAAGCCAAACCATTGCTCAGTCATCAGCATTGATCCGCTCCAAGTGGTTTGGTTTGGTTTTTTTTTATTTTATTTTTTTTTAATAATGTAAGATTTTCGCATTGATGTTATCGATTGGAAAGAATTACATGAAGGATATAAATGTTGGCGCGGCTTGACGCAACCCTGCTATTTTGAGTTATTTTGTTAAAAATGTCGGAGCTATACTTGTCAAGAATTGGAAGCTCAACTGGAATACTGAATCGCACATGTACAGCGTAAAATACTGTCTTACAAATCTGTTGTAAGCATATAATAAATAGTTATTGTCGAAAAGATTTTCACCGACAATGCATTGTCAAGCGAAAAAAGAGGCATTGATGGGAGGGCATTGCAAAATACAGTAAGTTTGTGAATAATTATTTCAATAGATTCATAATAGATATATCGCAAAAAAAAAAAATATATAACTTATTCAAAATTAGATGCTTTATTCTCGACACCCCACTCTACACCTGACGTATAGATTGTTTAAATACGTTGTATCATTCTTTATTCTCTTATTTCCATCTCATGTAGCTATTTTATACAGGAAAGAGTGCACGGCATTGAATATATGAATAGATTCATAAATTATTAATTCATAATTATCAGGAGAATATAGTAATGTTATATGGTTGTTCAAAATGTTATTATTCAATAAGATAATACGCGCGGGGGCGGAGGGGGGGGGGGGTCTTTTCATCCTCATATGTGATGGTATATTATTCTAGATGGTCCTGCTAGTTAGGATGGGTCACGCTTCTGACAAGATCCAAGTAATAGTCAATGGGATGGCAAATTTTGTCATCCAATCTGCTATAAAATCAAACTGGTAGGTACTAATTTGGACATGACGTTAAATCAATTTATTCCGAATTCGGGAAAAATAACACCTCCCCTAAAAGTTACACTTTAATAATCATTAAATATTATGACATTTTCCCCCAGATCATTAACCTACATGTTTCAACCTCGGGCATCGATCCTAGAAGGAACAAAAAATTACTAGCAACCTATACTTGCCATGACAAAAACAAGTAACATCTCTGTAACAATACGTACATCAATCAATATTCCCCAAAAAACAACCCAATATATCGCCATAAATGAACGCAGTGTGAGGGAACAGCGGCTCCGAACAAAAGCGAAGGTAAGGCATCACGGTGCCATGGAGGAGTAGCATCCTCTGCTGACCGGTCACACCCGCGTGAGCCCTTAAGTCCGAAATAAAGTAAACGGGAATTACCGCGTATGAAGTCATATCCACGTAGGAAAAATGACAGTTTCTAACAAAGAGGTATGAAAAATCAATTATCAACATAATGATATCAGTGATATTTGTAATCCAAAGCTAAAAATTCATTTATAGCTTGCACGTAAGAATTTCCGCGATTAATGATGAACTATTACAAACGAGAATTCCGTTTATAGAACCTTGGAGCACAACTTTTTTTTAGGCAGCGTGAGGACTCCTCTGCTTCAAATGTCCGCGCAGTACGTCATGAAATAGCTCAATAGGCGCATAATCGATCACAATGGGGGAGATATAACCACAACTAATAAGCATAGTAGTTGGTAATAAAGTGGGTAATAAATTTTTACGCACATACAGTAAAAGGAAAAGTTTGACGCATTAGCAAAGTAGAAGTACATTACATGCAAGATGTAGATTTATCTGCCTTAGAAATCTGAAATGTAGTCAGAGTAAAATTAATGACCAAATATGAAGCAGCATATGTCAGATGCATGAAAAGCAACTATACGATGAACAGATCAAGAAGTTTATATGATATTTATGATGGGCAGAAATTTCTACAGAACATATATGAACGGGTATGTTTTAAAATATTGAATATATTAATGGGGAAGTTTTGAAAAAATCTGTAACCCAAAAGTAAGGTTGAGACCCCCCAGCCCCACCCCCATCCCATCACCCGGGCATAATAATACTACTTAGTCGGATTTGGTATCTGTCTCGATTATAACCCTCTCTTTGCCTTAAGTATCATGGTACTTACACGCCGCCGATTTCTTCTCCGAAGGCAACGCATTGAATCAGACACCTATTTTTGTTTGGCCCTGAGTTCCGCCTACCCCCCTGACCAGGTGTACAAATTTGGGCTTAATAAGGCCGGTGTAGTGGTTTCGCTCTTGATGAAACAGAAAATTCTCTGTGTTTAGTCAGGGACTTACGTCTGGCGTAAAAGTTACGCACGGGCGTAAGCGAACCTTTGATGAAACAGGCTCCTGGAGTACATTTAGTAGCAGTAACTAATTGACAGAGTAAGCGTTTTTCTCGGGGAAACCTTAACCTAGCTGCGTATGTTGTCCTTCAATACCTAGCCTTTTTATTACTTTATTTATGCTGATTATTTTATTCCCATATCAAAATAATCACTATTAATTTACGATATCACAGGGGTGTCCTGCGTTAAACATCCCGTATTTATACATACTAAGATCGGAATAAGTAATTTAAAAGTACAACTGAGTTTTTGTTTAGCCTATTGCCGAGCGAGTTATCTAATCCTGTTTGACGCGACATCTCCTTTCCCGCCTCAGCAGTTCCCGCCATATGCAGTACTTGAAAGAGACAAAGATAAAAATAAACAGCACAGGGACAGCCTAAGCCTAGAGATCTTTCCAAACATGCGGCCAATTCGCCGGAAAGTGTGCACATTGTAGAAAAGAAAGTCGGAGGAGCAGGGGATTTCCCCTGCAAGGGACCTAGGCCAACGCAGGATTCATACCTTGTCAGAGCAACATCAGACCCTGAGCACAACAACGCCAGACGCCATTGTCACCGTGACAGAGGCCAACGCAGATGTCAGACTTCGCTCGAGCAACATCAGACCCTGAACCTGCCAGCATCAGACAACATTGTTTCCGGGGCCGGGGACAACACGTCAAGCGGTGAGTCGGTAATCGATATACCCCAGTTTGCCTCAGACAATTTCCTTACAATACAGTCTGTCGATTTTGCCGATTATCTTCCCCCACAACCCCGAATTATTTTGACCCCCCATCGGTACATGCCCCCCTTATTTTAAAACAAAAAATATGGCAAGCAAAAATTTTCGATATAATAGTGCTGATTACATAAGCACGGAAATTATTAGACCATTCCGAATCGCAAGGAGAGATTCAGCATGTGTCTTGTTAAGCAAATGTCCAACGTGAATCTCAATACAGATAAGTTGACATTGGCATTTCTAATTTTTTCTAGCGTGTTGCTTGAAAAAAATCCAGACAAAGATGTATTAAAGTATATGCGTGACATACGCCTTGCAGCCAACTGCTCACCTGGTTGATTTGAATACGATAAGCAATTCAAACTCAGAGTGACCATCAACGCTCTTTACATTCTTTCACCAAACTAGCATGCAATCTTTAAAAAAATGCCAAATTGATAATAATAAAATTTTGAAATAACAATAAAATAAAAAAGAAGCTGTATAAAACAAATGACTAGTAGCTGCAGAAAAAAACTCCTTTATCATCGCACAACATAGTAATATTGAGTTAATTTGCGCAGATTAGGTATAATGAATCGCAAACAGATGAGTCCTTAGTTTAGATTTAAAGATACGGCGACTATTAGTGGAAGCAGTTCTGATATCATATGCTAGATTACTCCACAGTGTAGGGCCAGTCTCACGAAAAGTTCGAGATTGAGTCATAGATGAGGTGTTAGATGATACTTGTAGTAGGATTTGGTCACTGGATAGCAGAATTCGAGAGGAAGCATATGGTGTTTTGAGTTCCTGCAGATAGCATGGAGCCATGTTGTTGACTGTTTGGTACTAACACAAATGTCTTGAAGATGAATTTGCTGAACTGGCAGCCAATGGCAGGAGTGTAGTACTGGTGTAGTACTGTCATAGTTGCAGTGCCTGGGATGATTCCGGCTGCAAAGTTTGGGATGTATTGGAGCCTCTGGATCTGCTTTGATGGAAAGCCGAAGAAAAGAGAGCAAGCAGTTGACCAGCTTTGTTATATGAAGGTATGGACAACATATTCCAGCGACTCTCGGTTCAGATATATCCTCAACTGGCTAAGGCTCTTATATTTGGTGAATGCACCTTTGCGCATTGATGATACATGTATATGTGTCACCATGGTCATGTGACAATCAACGGTTACACCAAGCCCTTGGTCTTAGTGACGGGAGTGATCGATTCCTCTACTTGCAGTGATGGTATGTGAAACTTAGAGGTCATTTGTTTGGAGGAAATCACTAACACCTCTGTATTGTCTGTGATGCTGAGCCATCTTGGTTTGAACTGATCTCAAGCAATACTCCATCTGACTGCTACAAGAGAGGCCCACTTCACTTTAAAGCTGATATACAGTTCATTATCGTCAGCATACATGTGGTACAAAATATTGTTCTTTCTGAAAAGGGCCCACAGGGGATGCTGTGTAGATGGTGAACAGAACGGGCCCGAGAACCGATCCCTGGGGGACAGCGCAGCCCAAGTCCATGGCATCAGATTTTGATTTGTTTCCTTCACTTTGAAAACCTGCGTCCGATATGACGCGAACCACATTTATTACTAATGTGATTATTAATATACTTTATTAAACTTCTTTGCATTTCATCTTAACGTTTCAAGAGATTATTCTAACCTTTACCAACATCCGTATTATTCTTTATTTTGTGATATTAAAATTTTATCTCTTTCTGTGATTTATACGAAAAACATGAAATAGTTTTTACTCGTATTTATACATGTACAAGAAGAACTGTCAGAAATGCACTGACATCAATACAATCAATATAATGGTAATAATCGTCAGTAGATATAACATTTTTAAGATATTGATACTTCACAGTCTAAAAAGTTTAACTTTATCAAGATATGTCGAGTAATGTCATAAAGTGTTATTGCATTCCCAGAGACCACAACCTCTACTAAAGATTTGAACTTTGAGATATACAATAGAAAGATCGGATCGACATCCTGATTTAATTGGGAAACTTTTTACCATGTTAGTCATCCCAGAGATAAGAAGTGTACCTTATTTACTAGTACGTTTTCCTCCATGTGTAAACATTTTATCTGAGTTCAAAAATAGTCTATCGTGCGGAAGATCAAATCCCCACATAATATCCATATTCCAGAAATGTATCATTAACTTTTCCGTGGAAAGCAGGGCAGTAATTGTTTGGTCCATAGACGTTATTAAGCCTTATCTATTGACTTCTACTGCAATATCTAGAGCTATTTTTTCGTTTTGATTTATAAATTCAAAATTAGTGTTCGAAAGAAAACTAAGACCACGTGAATTGCATTTGAAAGAATTGCAAAGATATATTGTTATATTTCCAACGAATTTCTACATGTACATGTGCTTGTACACATGTAGTTCGTAAGTCAAGTGTGTATTCTGACAAAAATATTATAGAATACTGTGGAATCATTTTAATTCGTGGGGGCCAATGTTGAGGATAACCAAAATTTTGCTGGTTCGTGGGGACGTAATTTCGTGGGTAATTGATAATTAAATGCGAAACTGCATAATTTTACAATGATGAAAAGGGAAATAAAATATGTTCGTGGGGACGTAAATTCGTGGGTAAAAGTGACCCACGAAATCCACGAACATTGGTCCCCCACGAACATTGATGATTCCACAGTAACCGTTTTTCTCCAGTGAAGGGCGTCTTGCAATTCCTGCACTACATTTCACAGTTGTTATTTTATGATATTACCCATTATCAATGTAGCTTATAAATAAAGCAACCTCCAAGCAAAAGACCCGATAAAGCATACATTGTACATTGCATTCAATATTGCATATAGTGTTTATGTACATGTATCTCAACTGATTCGATGCGCAAAAACCTGTTTCGCAAATGATCTTTTTTTTAATCGAGATGGGATACCGATAAAAAAAGTTGATGTTCAAAGGATCTTGGCATTTACGATTAAAATCAGCATTTGGCAAATTATATGGTTGTTGTAACGATCTAGTTTGCCAGTATGACCTGGCATTGGGCCAAATACTGTCTAACGTATTTTATAGGAATTGTTAAGTCGTTCTTTACACACTGACTTTGACTACTGAATACTCCTTTACCTGATCAAGACAACGAGCTCACTGCGAGTGTGACCGGTCGACAGGGGATGCTTACTCCTCTTAGACACATGTTACCACCTCTGATATTTGCAGGGGTCCGTGTTTGCCCGCATCTTTATTTGCATTCCTTATAGAGTCATTTTCCTTTTGATACTCTGTCACACATTCACACTCTGCATAATAAAAAGATCTACCAAAGAAAATATGATCTAAATGGCACTTTATATGGTCTAAGACAAGACACAGGAAGTCTTTGCAAAAATCGTAATGTGGAAATATGGAAAATGTGAAAGGGTGGCGAGGAAAGTTCAATCAAAGATAAATCACTTGATGGAAAATTTGATTTTTCTGTTGGTGTCGAAGATGTCGACTTTGACACGATGCTTGTTGCATTTTAATTGTACGAACACTTAGCTGTCAAAATAACAAAAGGAATCGATATCTTCATTGTTCAGGAGTATGTAGAAAAATTCAGAATTCAAATTGGTCACATCGTTTACCAATTTCAGTCCTTTCGATCTTTGGTTAACATCAGATCGCCTCTCTAAGATATGTCCCTGAATGTTTGTGTTAAGAGTTTTAACAATAATAGGCCGTGGTTTCCCCTTCACGGCTAGGATTCTGTGGGAATCGAAGATTTCAATATCTTATAATCGACTTCTGTGTTTGCTTTTAGAGGATTTTTGCACTACTTTCCAACTATTTCTTTTTTGTGGAAGCCCATTATTTTTAAAAATATGTTTTCTAGAATATTGTTAATTCAGGTTCAAAGTCGCAAAGCTTATTTTTAGCTGCCTATTTTTTCTGTAGAGCTTGTTTCATTTCTCGTATCTCTCTATTGTACCTTATATTTATTTTTTCATATCTCTATTTTATTGGGGTGTTTTTTGTTTGTTTGTTTTTTTGTTTTTGTTTTGTTTGTTTATTTTGTTTTTGTTTTGGCGCTTATTTTTTTTTTTACTTCCCATTTTCAACACGCTTTTCAATTTGTAGTAAAATGAGTTATGATTTCATTTGAAATCAATAATGCCAAAATGAAATCCAGTGATCAAACCATATATTCCTTTAATAGATGAATGATACATTCCATCGTGTTCACATATATTCATGATATCTTTTTCTTGAATAATTTAAAATAACATTTAAAAAGCTTTTAAATGTAAATATGAGAAATGGGATAATGCTCAAGAAAATGTACATTGCAATGTATCTGGTATCTTTGAACAGCACCAATTAAAAAATACATAAGCATCATTTTCATAAAATTATTTCACTTTTTGAAAATTAAGTGGTGAAATAATAAATGTGAAATGTGGATATTTTGGAGAGGAAAATGAAATACAAGTTGAACGGAGTATATTCGTTTGTATCACAAATCCATATGATTTTCTTCAAGTATAGTATGGATTTTATTTTTGTAGGAGTAGAATATTTTAAATGCGACTGTTACAAGTTCGTTATATCTGCGTTTTGTATTTGTTTAAACTATTTTTGTTGCTTTTTTGTGAAGGGGGTGATGATTTGTTATTGATGTCAACAGAATGATATAGCACACTAGATAGATTAAACGCAGGTTTGCTCAGGAATGATTTTATCAGCAAACTGAAAAAAATCCCGTCGTTCAACATCTAGCACTTGTCGATAAAATAATCGATCCACCTACCAGGTAATAAGGCGGGGAAAAACATGACCCTCCTTCTTCCAATTGATAGCTTGTATGAATGTGAAATGTCGTAGAAAATAGACTGAAAACAAACGCTTATGTTGCTCTATTATAACAATGTACACGTTGTTCCTCAGTATCGCCGCTTTAGCAATTTTTCATGAATGTGTTGCCAATTCTTTTCATCATGAAGTAAATTATGAGCACGAAAATGGTGAATTACTTCTGTTAAAGAGCAAAGGACGCTTTGCAGATATAGTAGACATTGATGAAATAGACTCGATTAAGGTAAGCATATAGTTATTTTATGTAAAACATACCTTTTATTGCTGTAAGAATATGGATTTCTGTAATTGTAGTATCTCACAGAATAATTTCTTAATGTCTTCGTCCTTGCAGAGAGTGCTATGTCGTAAAGGTATAATTATGATAGCTTTCAAAGAACACTATCAAAAACCATCCTGGAAAGAAGGACAGATACTTCTGGGAGGTCGGAAGTGGAACTGCACCCTTGGCAAAGATAATCAATCCAGGAAAGGAATATACGCAAAAGTTAAAAGAATCCTTCAGCCAAAAGAAACACGATTGGATGTCCTTACCGATCCTGTCAGGTAAATTGTGTTTCTCCCCAGTTTTAGATCAATTGAGTCCGTCGTTGTTCGCAGTGCGTTTTTTGATTATAATAAATGTTTGTTGCATATCACGTAGCCATTTTACATTGTTTGGGTACGAAGATGCTTGGACATCATATAACGAAACTAAGTAAATAGTAAACATGAAAATAACACCCTTTACAACCCAACCCCATCCCCCCAAAAAACCCTTCAAAATTCGTTGTCCCATGATCAGAAGTTCTGTTGCTACAGTGTGGTTTCATGACAATACAGTACAAATGCATTATCTCTTTTGAAATAATCACCTAGACTTCAGGGCATCAGATACTCAAGCCGAGTACATCGTAATTTTCGTCCAGATTTTGAAGTTTCACGAGATCTAAAGCTAATGCAAGGGTAAAAAATTTAAAAACCATACAATCTTTAAATAATTCTTTACTGAAGATGTCACTACCAAAATGTGAAATTTATAACCCCTGGTTCAAGGCTTTGTTAATTTATGATAAAAATGAATACACTATATTAATTCATTAAAATGGCATATGGTTGAAGACAATATATTACCATAACTAAGGTCATGGATCTCTTTATCACAATATTGTGAAATTCACCACCCCTAGGCAAAGGGGCAAGGTAAATTCTAATCATCTATGTTGTGAAAATAATTATATTTATTTGTAAAAGTTTTTTTATTACTTCACTAGATCATGTTGTAAAACCATATAGCTGTCTCCTAAAACTAGAAAATCCCTTCTCCTTAGGCAGGGATTAAAGCTTTAGGGCGAATCCTAATAGCGAAATTACATTTATCTAGAAAAAATATTGTTGTCTCAGTATATTGACAAAATGTTTGTATGCGTATGAAGATCATGAAAACTACCATCAAAATTAAAATCATTGAACGAATTTATCATGTTTTAGGAAGCGGTAATTCTATCATGAGAGTACAGTAGAAGAAATTTAACTCTTGAACGTTGCAGGTTGGAGGGTATCATAGAAATTGTTAACTGATTCGAATTAGCTGACCCTATTATATGTTACTCAGAGACGATCGCTAAGGTTATAAACGTCTTGTTCAAAGTTACAAATTTCATATGACTTTCCAGATCTTATTTACGATTACTGTTTCAATTGCTCTCATATATAAAGCTTACCATATCAATCGTAATTATCACGTGATATATTACTGATCTTTACATATTTCCTCTTTTTAAAGTCCACTGGACATTTTAGAGGAAGCAAACATTCACCTTCAGTATACAACGCATGTCGACAACAAAAAGCGGCACAAAAGATACCTATCGAACATGCTTACAGACCTATTGAACAACGTAGACTGGCACGCCAACGTTTCACTCAAAGTACAGTACAATCTCAATAATGAAACAGACGGAGAAAATAGCAATATTTCACTACATAGGTATACAGGACTGAAGAATTTGATTAAATGGGATATGAATGAAAACGGCTATACAAATCTAACGAACAAGCTGGATAAAACCTTCACGTGGGATTGTCTATCATGTTACAGTGTCACTCGCATCAACTATGTCTTGTAAGTATACATAATACTAACTTTTTTGTCTTCAGTTGTATATCTAGTTCGACTCAGCAAGCTATTTATTCTCTGCATGAAAAAGCGAAGATAACGAACATAGATTGATCTCATTAATCTCACAAAAAAATACAAAATTAAGAGTAGGGAAGAAAGAACACACCAGAGATGTAATCCGGTGCCTAGAAGGAGTAAACATCCCCTGTGGATCGATCACAACCGCAGTGAGCCCTTAGTCTTAATGAGGTAAACATAAACATCCGTAGAAAAAATCAGTATGCAAAGAATAACTGAATGTTTGATATGAAACACATCAGACAGCATATTCCGCATATGAAAGGCTGTATTTGTACAAAATCCATAGAATTAGCATATTGTTGTTGACATTAAACAAAGCACTTGAACACCCTGTAACATCAACTTATCTGTCAATGACTTGCTTCATTTAAAACCGACTATACGCAGAAGAACATGATATTGCATATTGAATCAGTCGAGAGACATAAACAGAACTTGCATACATGAAGAATAAACATAAAGTATATACACGAAGAATATTAACAATAGATTTCCTAATTTTTAGTGATCTGCTCATATACAAAGTTGACAACAAGCCGGTATTAAAGCATTATCTTTCACAGGCAAGTAATCATTTAGTTACTGTTGATTATACGATTAACTTATCATTGATAATAGAAGAAATTAACGTAAGATGACGAAAAATTTAGACTCATATACATGTAAAATCTGTCTGCATTTTAGTTGGATTCATTTGTAAAAATCAACGCAGACTTCAGAATGAAATTCTTTAAAGAGGCGACTATAAGCGGTTCTCGTGTACTGTGGAGCACACCTACAACGGAACTTATCGATATCACTCTGGCAAAGGCACCAGGATTGCCACCGGTAAAGCTAGTGGTGACATCCAACAATGTTGCTTTTGCTAAACTTCACGGAGCGGTATCCCAGCATTCCGTAGTTAATTCAAATTTTCAAGCTCAAGGACAGTATGTTTTATGTAAGTCAACTGCTTTTTCGAAGGCTAATTTAAAATTTTACTAATTATGGTTTATATTTATACATATCTTTTCTCTTTGTTCGAACTGCATGCATATAAAAAAGGCCCATTGGAAATACGTTGTTTAATTTTAAAACCATAATAATATAACTATATTTTGATTATTTCTAAGCAAATAAAATAAATTCAACATAGATAACGAATAATCATTCATTAAATATAGCGCACAGTTTGTCTGGTGGAAAACCCTCTCATGGCGACGTGACAACGTATAATTGGACTCTGCAGTCTCGAGGCTTAGACGTGGGCACAACTGGAAACGTTAATATCACCGCTTCAATATTCCAAACAGTGAGTTCATACATTTACACCATAGAAAAACAAGTTCATGTATGTTGCAATATTCGCAGAATAAAGTTACAATTTGATCAATATAATAACTACATGTATGTAATTATATTATGCAGGCTGTTTTGAATGCATCAGTGCTTTGGTCAGGAAAAGACGTATCTGCTGTTCTATCTCCTCCTGCCATAATAACGTGAATGAGTTTTAGTTGCTATTTTTACAATTCTAACTAGTGATACTATCAACGAAACAGAAAGCAAATCATGAGCTATAAAGGCATTACTAAATGCATGGTTTTTTTTCCCTTAGGCTCAAGCCTACTTTGAGAGTCAACTCAAATTCTTCAGCATTTTCCCGTTGCTACAGCAGTAAAGTAACGATTGAAGGGGATTTCCAAATAGCAAAAGCGATGTTTATCGTTCACGCATTTGGGTTAAATATATGGTAATTTTTACATACATATATATGCTGAAATTGCAAGTATTTTGTCACTAATGTTTAATCGCATGTTACGCAACATGTGATCGGTGATAAAGATTATTGTACATCGACACTTGAACGATTCTTATTAAAAGCTACTAAAAGGAGCAGTAAAGCGCCTGTAATCGCTGTTGTAGGGACGTTTTAGTTGCCAGTAAGTTTCATAAGATGCTGACAATCATTGAGAAAAATACTGGAGAAACCTGTAGAGCTATGTGTGCTTCACTGTACTACAAAGGACCCCCTCAATCTGTCGAAGACGTGTGTGGAAAAATAGTTCACATCATTCAACGAAATGATTCCTCATTTCAAAGGTGAGCATTCACTCTTCATTTTATAAGTTTCGATCTCCCTAACACTTTTGATCAAAGTGTTGTTAATTTCCTATGATAATGATTGCCTGCCAATAAATTAAACATTGGCTATATTTTGAAGAAAAAAAATACTAAAGCGTCTTTGATTTCCTTTCAACAGTTTGAATTTGATTCAAGGAGACGATGTTTATTTTACCCCGGACAACTTTACAGCTGACGACTGGTGTGGAGAGCCACATATAAAATGTATCAGCTGTGAAGAGGAGGTGGACAGCCTATATTGTTCCAAACGATATGTGTCTGCCAAATTAGCAACAGCGTTAGCAACCTTAGTGGAATACATTCGCGTGGAATTTCCAAAAAGTAATGAGTATAAATGGAAATTACTGTCGTTGTATTAACTAATATGCAGATCGAGAGGTTTCAAACTACCTTCGTCAAAACACCTTTATGTTTCAGAATGTTTACCTTACAAGAGAACAACTCACTGAAGCTTGTTTTTGCTTAAAATGACTAAAAACAGTGTGAGAGTGAAACATGTCATTTATTACACTAAACAAATGACGAAGTTAAAGGTTAAACAAACATAATAGGCTGAAATCAGTCATTATAAAACATTGGCACATAATTGCACAATATACGAACACATTTGTCCTGATTAAACATAACTAACAATACTACTGACTAGTTCAAACAAGGGGAAATCAGCAGATATCAAAAATATTCTCTAATTACACAGGATTTCAACACAACTGTTCTGGTAGTCCCCCATCAGAGAGGTTTCAAACTACCTTCGTCAAAACACCTATAATATACATTACATGTTTTTCTATAAGCGTATCTATGACAATTTTTAAAAGTGTTCTTTTTCATTTGAATTAAGGATGCATGAAAGCATGAAAATGAATGTTGAGTCATTTAACGTTAACATCCTTTATAGAAAATGAACATTTCACATACTGAAACGTTATGAATGACCGCTGCAAATATTAAAGGATTGAATTCACAATTCAATATTTTTTCGTTACCATTCCATAGACTAGTTATTGGGCGCAACTGCGATTGCCGAGTTCGATTTTAGGGCAAGTGTCGCGTAAAATCTAAGAGTTTAATTTGTATAATAATTGTATCTTAGCCAAGTAGTGAAAGTCGCGGATATGACGTATTAATGAGGATGGCCTGACACTTCAGGCGTCGGAGCAATGATGAATCCCAAATGCTACCGCTGTAAGCGTCATGATTAGATCAAAATGTTACACTTGAACAAAATCTGGTTAAATATGACATAAAAAACAAAATTAAACAAATTGAATCATTACGTTTAATACATTGTTACTTCGCCATTTTATATTCCTATATTGATGATATTGTATTCACCTTTCACTCATTTGTGACACTTCTAGTATATGTGAATTCTAATTATAAATGGAACGGAAAACAAGCTCATCAGTGGTACTATGAAAACAGTCAAACATGTATTCATTATGTGTTGAATGTGATAATCTTATATCAATTGAAATCGCAATGGGGTTTAATTTCTAGCAGTTATTTATGCCAATTTCCCCCTTAAAATACATTAATGCAATTTTGATTATCATTTGCAGGGAAGTTAATCCTAGAAGAAGGATTTCAAGGGGCAAATTCACATTTTCCACTTGGCAAATATGGAAATAAATCTCTCTTCTATGAAGGAAGATTGGCAAAACTTTCAATTTCAAATATAATTTCCGGTAAAGGTGCCCCGATCAAAGCAGAATCCGACATGAGTATACTGCAGAAAGTATCCCAGCTATCGGTTTGTTCTGGGTTCGATTTTGTCGAGTTTTCTAACACAACAGAAAGGGTGGTTGTAGCTGTTTCCAAAGATAATGACATGTCCAATCAAAATCAAGAAGTTGACAAGCAGGCCTTTGATGATAGTATAAGTATTACAGGTATTTCATGACCAACTGAAAAAAAGAAATTAATGAATATACACCGAATTGTTCTAAAGTAAATTATGTATATATTTTTCTTTCCAGCCTTAGCATTAGATTCCTCTGTTTGTGCTTCGAATAATCTGCCCACTTCTCTTAATGTGAACGAGACTTATCCGAAAGGCAAAACAGAAGCCCAAGTATGTGGTGAAATATTTTCCAGAATTTCTCGATTTCATAACACCATCCATGACAGGTGCGAAAATTTAGAATTTTATCTTTTTTTTCTACAAAATCTTATAAACCCTATGTATCTATACGTCATCTACATGTTATATATTGTGTTTGTTTTGTTTGTTCATTTTATTGCGTCCTTCAAAAAAATGTATCGAAACGAAAGCTGCTAGTGAAGTGCCACACGGTTTCCCCTATCAATGACGCCTGAACCTTGTAAACTGTGATGAAAGAAAAACTGGAGGATGTGTGTTTCTTTTGGTCATGTGTCAATAAATTTCCAATTTTTTGACTTTCAGACTCTATCAATATATTTTTGATGACGTGATATTTAATCCAGAAGATGTGAGGTCAATATGGTGTGGAAGTCCACTTCGACGATGTTCAGACTGCACTGCAAAATCGACAACGGAATCCTGGACCATATGTGCGAACCGATTGATGACGCCTAATGCTGCACTGCGTCTTCGAAGACTTGCCACTTTAGTGAAACACCATGGGTCAAGTATATATAAGATGATTTATTACACGTATTATGATTACTTTCGAGAACAAAATTACCAAGCACACTAGAATTGAAAATCAAAAATGTGTTAATTCGCAGATATAAGGGTCGTAAAGGCATTTCATGAAGAATCGGAGAAATTGCAGTTCGGACAAAAAGAGCTGTCGCCTTTATATAAGGAGGGGAGGTCAGTTGTCAACATGGCATCTCTGCACTGTAATAATATTGCCCATTCATCAATTGTCTAATTCTTGTTTACATTTTCATTTCCCTGATAGAGCACTAATGGTACAGCTTGAGAAACCGTCAAGAATTAATTATAGCGAGTTAGCGGGGCTAGCAATATGTGCTGGATTCGATTTCATATCCCACATGTCAGACAGCTATTTAGAACTTTTCGTTAAACCACAAGAACATTATGTCTCCAACGTTGTGGTGTATCCAAGTGGTTTTCAAGCGGCTGGGGTCAGTGTGCAGAATACTGGATTTGAGAGGGAATACATTCTACCCTCTCTCTTTGCCAATGAAACAAGAATACCGCTATTAATAGACGGTCAAAATGGAAACACAAAACTCTCTCTACGGTACACTATATCGGACTTCCAGTCTCCAGGATTTAGATTCCTTAGAATAGATTCGTCAATAGTTGAATGTTTAGAGCTAGCGTCGAATGAGTTTGGTGAAAAAATAAAAGTAATATCAGGTTTTAGAACTAGATCGGTAAATTTAGAAAATATCGACATGAGATTATCCCAAGAACGATTTAGATTTCACGTCGGTCAAAGTTTGGAAATAACGTCGAATAAGGGAACAGAACTTGATCTAATAAAAATAGGTATTTCAATTATGAGAATGTGTCCTCCAATTACGAGACCTCAACAAAGAACAATTGGTATCGGATGCCACAGCGACAGGCTCTATGTTGACTTTCACCCAATGCTATTCGGAAACGAAGAGAAATACATAAAGTTGTGGAACAGCGGTGGACGAAATGTGTACCTGAATTTGCTGCCTAGAGTATATACTGCAATTCGAGGTTTGCCTTTGAATTATCGAAAAATATATCTCTTTTATAATGCTAAACGATACATTTATAAATTGGAATAATTTTTGCAGGAGGTCCAATCATTGTTCCCATGAACAAACGAGCAACGTGTTCAACTACTAATGGTCATGAGTATTCCTACCTTGTTTTCCACCTGAATCAGAAAGAGTAAATCATAATAAGATCATATCTAGCATGGAAAGTTTCTGCAATATGTTTTGAATATAAACAAAATACTATATGATTAGTTAAAGAATGAAATGATAGCTAATTTACTTTATATCTCATATAGACAATGTTTGAATACTGGCGAAAAAGACTTCTGTTCCAAAACTCAACAGTACAGACGGGAACAGGCAAAATTGCTTCAACAACGTTTGTCGTCTGCTGCAGGATCGGAAAATCTTCCACGATCAGAGATTATGGATGAAATAAATGCATGTATTGTTGATACCTGTGGCGGGTGCCTAGGCTCAGGTGAGCAATGAAATTTCACACAACACCAATGACAGCTATGACATCAGGATATGGTATTTAATAAAAATGTTTGAACTTTACATAGGTGCAACGTGGGATAGAAAAGTCAAGCAATGTGCCGTTATGGTTCACAAATACATCAAAAGAGCGTCTAGACCCTTTCAAAGTTTGCACAACAGAGCGACATTTTTTAACACTGGAAACCATGAGTCAACAGTACATTCTCTCTCTTGCCATTTCGGATTCGTGTGCGTCGAGAACATACAGATATATTCTCTACTAAGTATGACATAATTCACATTTATGATAGTTTAAAGACTGGGTATGTTTTAGGGGTGTGTGTGTAAGAGTATGAGATGAGGGGTCTAAGAGTATAAGGTGAATTGTCGATGCTTCGGATATAGTTGGATAAGTTTCTAGCTCTCAGGGTTTTAGGTCGTAAATGTAGTGACGACTTGTTACATTACGAATAGGAAGAGGTGATCTCTTTTTGGGGCCACAATTTACGTAGCAACCTATGAAACATAAACAGTTAAATTTCTGACGTTAATATTTCAAGTATCAATCTTGGATAGGGATTGCCTAGCTACATGTACTCCTGCTGTTGTTCCAAAAACAACGTGTCAACTCGATTCATCGAACATGCAAATCTTCCTAACTGATTGACAAGATGGTCTCAATAATATTAAATTTAGAAAAGCACACTACGCCATTATTTCGATGAGACTGATCATCTAGAACAAAAATAAAAATTGTTTTGTTCTAGATGATCAGTTTAAATCTTTGAGAACCTCGACCAAACTTTGCATGTTCGATCAATATAGGATCTCCCATGGTTTGTGGTTTGATATGATGATTATCCAACGAGTTGTGTGTTTTCTATCCCCGAGCCTTAGGCGGGGTGAATTATGTTTCTAAATTAAATACAAGTTACAATGTCATTGTAAAACAATATATTACGGTTTAAATTCCATATGATTTTTTTTCTTTTCCTTTGATTGAAAATGTTTCCATTGTCAGTGCCGACCATATCAGCGACATTCCGTCCAGAGCCTTCCAGGAGCGTAGAAGAAAGACTTTTTACTGCAGAAGATAATCCATCTCCTCTGCTCGAAATTGTATCTCAGGAAATGGCCATCAGAGCAAGTGGTGTTGTGCGAGTGTTTATAGAGTCAACTAAAGATTTATCAAATCTTAGATATGTTCTGAAGGTAAAGTTTAAATATAACATTGGGTGGGAAATATATATAATAATTGATTAAATAAAATATTTCTTCATAACATTTATGAAAATCATTGCTTAAATTTTTCGTTTTAGGTGTTGATGGTACAAAATGTTAATGTGCAAGAGGTGCAGTTTCACATCACAGAAAACCTCAGAAAAGAAAGCATAAAAGCTGCACTGCAAAGAAAAATAGAGACTTGGTCCGGAAACACCTGCAATACTTGGTCGCGATTTGCTGTTGCGCCATTCAGCATACACTTTATTGAAACTGACCGACATAAGAGAAGTGCTTATAGAAGCGCTGCACGCAATCATGCGAAACATGTCTTAAGGAACTGGGAATATGAATGGTTGTCTAAAGTTTAAATTTACATGTACTGTGGAATAATCCTTGTTCGTGGGGGACCAATGTTCGTGGATTTCGTGGGTCACTCTTACCCACGAATTAACACCCCCACGAACATGTTTTATTTTCCTTTTAATCTTTATAAATATTTTGCTGATCACATTATTTATCAGCTACCCACGAAATTACGTCCCCACAAACCAGCAAAATTTTGGTCACCCACAAACATTGGCCCCCACGAATTAAAATGATTCCACAGTATTTGCAGTTGTATATGTATGCACTATGGATTGTTGTCTTAAGTTCAGATTTATTTGTAGTTGTATATGCATGGAAAATAAATGCATAAGAATAGCAAGTATCTTTTTCATCCTGCCAGAGAAGAGAGAAAGAGAGAAGCAGATCGCAGAGATCAGAGAGAGAAGAAGAGCAGAGAGAGAGCAGCAGAGAGAGAGAGAGAGAGAGAGAATTACCATAGATTTATATATTCCGTTGGTGGCAGTTCATTATGCCAAAACTCACGTCACTTGTCTGAAGGTCCACTACCCTTAAGAACCTCTACCCCGAGGGTTAATCTGTGGTAAACTAACAAGTTCTCTAATTTAAAAGTTCAATAGATCCAAGGCCCACTACCCCGAATATCAACTAGCCGAAAGCGGTCACTATACAACCCAAATGCTTAATAGTTCAACGCGGTCACTACAACCCAAAATTCACTAGTCCAAAGGCCCACAACATCGAAGAATCCCCTAGTCAGAGGACCCACAACCCCGACTCGAAGACTCACTAATTCATGGACCTCTAATAGATAATACATGTATTTATGTGTCTTGGATACCAGTCTTCTAACAATTTTTGGTATCCTATCGCACTAATTGATGCCCCCTTATTGCAGACTTCATTGTTATATTCATATAAAGCAAATTGTTCAAAAACTGTATTACGGGATAAAAACAAAAAAACTTTCCGTTGTCCTTCACCTATACTTACAGCTACATGTATATAGACGATGTCTTATCAATTGACAATCATCAATTCTCCACAATGATGTCCATTAATTTCCTGACCGCTTGAATAAAGGATCACCACAAACTCTGACAATCTGCTACATATTTGATTATTTTAACTTTAATATTGACCCTAATGGCAGGATGACACTACATATATATAAACGTTGACTTTGACTTGCAATCGTCAACTTTCCTTTAGTAGTAATGTACCACTATCACCTGCAGCTGCAAACCACAAATGTCTCTCAGCTGATTCGACACATCCAGAAATGAGTAATATTAAAACAAACAAAACAACAAAACAACAAACCCGAAATGGTAACGGAACGAAAAGGACGACAATTGCAATCTCCAGAATCCGTGAATATCAAGATACTTTTCAGGCAGGTGAAAGAATAGGCATATATAACAAACAGTGGTCAATCTTACATTTCCCAAACACAATATAAAACAGGAATTGGGCAAGCACGGACCTATGGATACATCAGAATTAAGCGTAGGAGGAGTAAGCATTTCCTGTCGATCGGTCATGCCCGCCGTGTTAATATGTATGATGTATAAAATCTGATACATGTACATGCTGAATGCATGGAGTATTTTAAAATAATATTTTCATATAATTAATTTGAATCTGACTTACTGAAAAGATTTTTTTAGAAATATTACTCTCTGAGTTATAAAACCCCGGTATTGCATTGAAGAACAAAAAGATTTAACTGATTCCAAAATTATAGTACAAAACATTTCGTGCATGTTCAGAAAAAAAATACCATTGTTCTGCACATTAACAAATACATGTAGTATATTATCATTCTAGAAAGATTTTAATCCCTTGTGTAAATTTTATAACACCCCTGGAAAGAAAAGTATCAGGAAATAATAAGAATGGTATTTCACAAATTCTGTTTGTTGAACGCATTGAAATAATAGTACCTCAGACTGGATGGGCATTAAAGCGGTGAAAGTCCTTTTATTCAAGGGTTGTCTGTCTTTGAAGTAGTATATCTAATCAGCCTAGTGTAGTGGTCGCAGGGCGCTCGCTTTGCAATCAGAAAGTCAGAGGACTGGTGTCGTAGTAGGCGTTGGCACAACAAGAAACCCTCACGTTTACGATCATCAACACCATGTGTAAATTAACGGCAGCGACATTCTCGTATGGAACGGATCTCACTACTAAACACAACAATGTGTTTGTGAAAAACTAACGTCACCGCATTACAAATGTGTGGAAAGCGCTTGTTGAAACTATTGTAGCAAACAATGCTGAGAATGTATAGGAATTTTAGTTTTGTTCACTTTATATTTCGAGCTTAAAATCAAAGTCAATAGGTCAACAAAAGTATTTTCACAAGACATGACCATGCTAAATATGAAACAGTACACGCAAGTCTTGCATGTACTATTTAAAAGTAGAATTTGATAGCAGTGGAAATGTCTTGCCACAAGGAATACACAAGGTCTGTTTTTTTATGGTATAAAAGATATGACCAAAGTTTAAGATTTTAATTTGTCTACGATTCCAGGAGCATAAAATATGACCGTATATACAGTTAAAGATTAGATAAAGTACCATTATTGCATACGCGGTTTCAAACTTCATTTACGCTTTTATTTTGTAATGTAGGAATGCCAAGCATTTAAAAACAGAAACAATTGACCAAAAAACAAAAAACAAAACAAAGAAACAGTCCATCCCCCAAAAAAGAAAAAAAAATAAGCAAAACCAAACAAACAAACACCCCCCCCCCAAAAAAAAACCCCCAAAAAACCCCGGTATATGAGAACTAATGTTTTGGCATCTAAAATGAGGCTATTTATTTATACACATTTTTATTTCACCATGGTATAGACATGAAATATATTTTGTGCAACTTTCAGTTGTACTTCATTGTCACGATAACGGAGAGCAAACACGATTTGTAATCTTAGTCTACAATATCATAATGGTTTATCTTCCCATAAAGTAAATAATCCTCTCAAAAATCATTAAAGAAACAAGACGTGTCTCCCAAACAATTCTCGATTGAAAAATGGTTTATAGGAATTATTTTCAATGGATTTATTTGTAACTGTCAATATTAGACTGAGCGAGAAAAAACGTATGAAAAGCAATAAAATACGCTGTATGAACCAGGAAGACTCGCCGACGCAGCGAACCAATCACAAACTAAAAATTTTAAATTTAAAAGTGCTCAAAAGAGAATTTCAGATCAAACTTTATCGTACTTAAAAATTTACTCAAATAACTTTTAAGACACTGTTGACAATTCCAACCAAATTCTTTCAGGGCCGTAACCAGGAATTTCTATTGGGGGTGCACAAGGTAAGGCAAGGGATCTGAAGGCTGCTCATCAGGCCCCCAGCTGGCCCAGGGATTGCCTTAGTAGGTGATCCAGGGTTCGAAGCCCCTGGAAGCTGAAAGGTTTTAGCATTTTCATTTTAAAATAGACAACCCCCCCCCCCCGGTTACGGTCTTGTTATTTACGGATTACACTCTCTTTGTCTGAGGTACAATGTATGATTAGAATTGTAGTGGACAGTATAAGAGGGAATTTATACTGCGCTAGTAAGCTAGCTTTCTGGCATATGGTAGAGTCTCTCTCTCTCTCTCTTGATCACACAACAGAGAGCGTAATCAGCACCTGGATGGGTGATCGTAAACGTTACAAAGTCTCTGCGGAGCTCTGGGACTTAGTGTCCATGTACGTCCGGGAACGGCGCGCAGATATTGGGTATGCATTTTTCCCACGGCGTGCAGATAGGGGTGAATGTGACGTCATCCATATTCTGCATATCCACTACTAAGTGTATGATAAATTGTTTTACGTCCCACTCGAGAATATTTCACTCATATGGAGACGTCACCATTTCCGGTGAAGGGCTGCAAAGTTTAGGTCTATGCTCGGCGCTCATGGCTTTTGAGCAGGGAGGGATCTTGATCGTGCCATACATGTACCTGCTGTGACACGGGACCTCAGTATTTGCGGTTGCATCCGAAGGACCGCCCCGTTTAATCGCCCCTTACGACAAGCAAGGGGTGCAGAGGATCTACTCTAACCCGGGTTCCCACGGGGCTAATATTTTTAGGTAGTAAATTGTAGGCCATTTTCAAGTGTAAACCCAGGACGCTTTATTATTTGAACAGTATTTCATTCGTGTAAATATATTAATCAAAATTTCTTACGCTCCAGCAAACATTTTGCATTGTACTGTTTTTCTATTTAATTATTTTGACTATAACGTATGATCAGTATTAAAAATAAACAAATCAAAATGTTTCCACTGAATCAATTTTTTTTATACAAGTTTCTCGATGTTTAGGCCGTCGAGGCAGAATGTCCTGTTCTGTAGAATTTCCGGACAAGTCTTAAGATAGTTTTGTGGTGTCTGTTGAAATCTCTAGCGACCTGTAATAAATTCAGATTAGGTCCGTTAAATTGAAAATTTGAGAACAAAAACAAACCCCAAACGTTCGACCTGGACTATGCCAACGGCTCTTGCTTGGATAAAAAACCCAGAAAATCGCTCTTCATGCTTTTCAACAATAACAGTCACTGTCGAGTAATTACAAATTCGATTGCAGTTTTTATTTTATTTTTCTTTGACAGCTCAGTATTGTAAAAAGCTAACAATATCAAAATTCATTGATCATAAATTTTGAAATAGTTTTCAAACCTTAGAGAAATAAAAGTGGGGCGTTAGAAATTTTGACCAGTATATATAACATAAATTGGATTGGGCAGCTGGCGCAATGTCTATGTACAGTAGCTATATAGGCCCTCTACATTACTCGGTATGTTGTTCGTTGCATATGTTCCGTTTAAAGCAGATTTTTCATA
>CAJDSM010013603.1:17953-59817 GCA_903981925.1 Ostrea lurida | reverse complement strand
TGCTCTCTTCGAGTTCGCAAAGTGAAAGGAAATTTGATCTTAATTGACATTTTACAAACTTAAATGCAGGGGAGGGAGTTCGAGTTCGCAAATGAAAGGAAGATTTATCTTGACATGCGCAGATGCACAATACATGAAGGTCAAACCCGACGCAATTTTCCTTACCTAGCTTTAGCTTATAAATAAAATTAATTAGTTTGCGCTAAATAACCAGGTTTATCCATAGTTTATAAACCTCTGGTGTGTCCAGGGGTCCGTGATTGCCCAACTCTTGTTTTTGTATTCTATTTAGGACTTACGAGATTGATCACTGTTCGTTATCTTTGCCTTTACATAGTGCCGCTTGTCCGCCCGTGAATATACATAATTTATTACGTGGACGTTGGTGTCTATTTCGTGACTGTGTTGATGTTAAAGGGGCATGGACACGTTCTGAGCTAAAAATGTTCAAAATTTTAGATTTCCATTTTTAATGTTTACAATGCTCACTTAGGGTATTTCTAATGGTCAGCAAAAATTTGAACGTCTTTTGTTGAGGTAAAAGTGAGATGGAGCACTTACAATTCTTCGCAATGTAAACAAGGCTCGAGCATTATTTTTGTTTACATAAAGATTGCTTCAAAGAAAATACCATGTTTAAAACAAAATGAGATGTGAGAATCACTAAGAACTGTGTAATTGTAAGTGCTGTATCTCAATTGTACCTCAACAAATGACGTTCAAATTTTTGCAGACCATTAGAAATACCCTAAGTGAGCATTGTAAACATTAAAAATGGAAATCTAAAATTTTGAACATTTTTAGCTCAGAACGTGTCCATGCCCTTTTAAGCATTGTAAACGAATAAATTTGAAAAGTTGTAGTTCAAAACATGTGTATGCCCCTTCAACATATGATAAAAAAGAAAAAAATAGAAATATTGAAAAAAAGTGACGTACATGTACGTTACTCTTGAACAAGTGCACTGGTTAGACTGGTCACACCCGAAAAACATTTTTTCGTAAATCTATATTGTAGCTTGAATGAATGTCTTATTTTGATAAATACATGAATTTGGAAATGAATAATAAAGAAATATGACATATATTTTTATGCAGTTCCATGTGAGGCAACTAGAGCGACATGACGATTATAGGCTGATGCAGCTTGAAATTGACAGTGTAGTGCAATTTTCAAGAAATGGAATATGTAAGTTAATACAGTAAAATATTCGTTATATCAATATTACTGTCGTTTGTTTTATAGTTACAAATATTAAGGCTATGCATAATTATATGTTCAGTATCAAAGAAAATGTATTTTAATTCTCTCTCTCTCTCTCTCTCTCTCTCTCTCTCTCTCTCTCACTCACTCTCGCTCTCTCTCTCTCTCTCTCTCTCTCTCGCCGGAAGCTTACTACTGCCATGCAGTTGATTTTTTTTCGCATGATGTACATAAGCCGTATACTTAGTCATACGGAGATTCTACATGTAAGTCATATTTACGATACACCAAATTCTACCCCGCGAGTCCTTGAATTTCCTGCGAATTTTGACATTGGGTTTTCGACTTCGTCTTTTGAGAGACATAATGATACTATTAACATTGATATTGAAAAATGGTGGATATTCTCTTTATAAATTTAGAAAAAACAATGCAAATAAGTACGATGCAACATAACTTACGACATGTTCGAGAAACGCGGAAATTCGTCTTGACGTACATGTACTACCTACGTCCCACTTACAAAATACGCAATGTTTATGATGCCTTTATGAAACGCTGCCTAAGCTTTCTAGCATGCATATAACGAATAACTCAAATCAGAGGCGTAGGACGGATTTTGAAAGGGGGGGGGGCAAGCTTCAAAATATCATAGAAAGTGGGGGAGGGGGCAAACTTCAAATTTTTGTGACATGCAAAAAAAAAGGTCATTAAAATACTGGAAGTGGGAGGGGGAAGGGCAAACATCTATAAATCATTGAAAGTAGGGGGGGACTTCTAAATTTCACAGAAAGTGGGAGGGGGGGGGGGACTTCAAATCTATGTGAATTTATGCAGAAAAAAATGTTACTTGTCGGGGGGGGGGCAAATCATAATTTTCCCCCACCCCTACTTTTGAAAGTGGGGGGGGGGGGGCATCCCCCCCCCCCCCGGCTCCTATGCCATGCAAATAGTAACAAAATGTCATGGAGAGAGTGACTAAAAAATCATCACTCCTGTCGGGTGAAAAACAGTGGAAAGCTGTGTTGGAAATTTAACAACATTGTTTTTATTTATATTTATCTTTTCTATTAATACGTACAATATAGTACAGTGCACATATTTAGATCTAAGGGCTGCATCTGTGGTGTTTTTTCTCACATAGCATGTTAAAGTAATATATTTTTTCTTTCGAATCTGTATGAGCGAATTTAGTGTGCAAGTAAGTGTGCGAGAACATTTCTGTGCAAATATCAATTTTGATTTGACAATGTTTGTAAATGATATAATATGCAGCACAGAAATAAAGCATTATAAAAAAAAAAAGCATCACTCCTGTCGGGTGAAAAATCACTGTGTTTTAATTCAAGGATCTTATGAAATTTACATACACGTCTTCTTTTTCAGTCGCAGACAATCCTCACCAGTGGGATTTGATGAAACAGTAAGTATAGGGGATAACAACTAAACTGCATAACGGTTACCGGCTACAGGATGCTTACTCCTCCATGGCACCTGATCCTACCTTCGCTTTTGTCGGAGGTCCGTGTTGCCCTACACTCGATTTTGTATATGTTTATTTGGATTATGATTACGTTTGACACAATGTTAACTTCGCCTTTTTGTATACAAATACAACATTTAGCTTTATAGGTTTATCCTTCTATATTCCTCTTCTCCGAATAAGTACAGATTCAGTTTGTTTCTAGATTTCTGTTTCGTCTCCTGCCACATGGAATTATCTCGCTAGTTCATTTTCATCCGGACGACCCAGAGGAAGCCGTACTTCTCAAGAAAGCATTGGCAAGCACGCTTAGCGGAAATGTCAAGGTAAGTTAAATTATTCTAATTAAATGAATATCTGATATAAGAACAGGTCAACTTTAAACCAATTGTTACAGGGTAAAACAATGCCATTGGTTAGTTGTACTTTGTCTAACGTCTCGCTCGAGAATTTGTTTTCTCATATGAAGCTGTCACCATTGAACTTTGAGCAAGGAAGGGTTGTTTTCGTGCCACACCTGCTGTGATAGAGGACCTCTATTTTTGCGGTTTCGTCCAAAGGAACACCCCATTTAAGTGCTTCTCGCTATAAGCAATGGGTACTGAGGAACACCTATAACTCGGATCCCCACGGGAATTTTGTCTGTATAGTAAAAGAAAAAAAATCCACAGATACACTGGCACTGGTTTGGATCCGCTCCGAGTTTTCTTTTTCACGGTATTGGGTCTAAAATTTGTTTCACCCAATTTTAAATTAAATTTACGGGTTTTTTGTTATTATTATAATCATTTTTTGTTTGTTTGTTTTTTATTTTTGTTTTTCCTTTGTGTTTTCTTTTTTTTTTTTTTTGTTTGTTTGTTTTTTTTTTGTTTTTTGTTTTTGTTTTTTTGTTTTTGCTGCTTTTTTGTTTTAAATCTGGGGCTTTTTTGTCATTACATGATGAATGAATAAATGATTAGATTTACTTCAGATGTAATTTACATGTAACTGTTTTACGTGCATGTACAAGAGTGTAATTAAAATGCAGCGAAACTAAGACTGTGTTCATTAGTCCGATCAGAGTTTATTTCCATTCTCCTATCGAGCGGGATATTTTTCATATTAGAACAAAGTTAGTTCTGAATCATTAGGTCGTTCTATAAATACTGATATTGACTACGTAGTAATCCTTTTTCCTAATCAAGAGAGATGGATCAGTGATAGGGGTGTCAACAGAGGATACTTACTACAGTGTATCTCGCCTCTGGTGTGTCAATGGGATCATGCGTGCTTTTCTCTCAATATTGTATTCTTTATAACATTGATAAAATATTTGTTCTTTTTCTTCACTTTTTCATCAATACATTAAATCTGTATTTTCGTTTTCAGAAATGAAAACAGCAGATATGAAATATTGATACATATATTACATTTTTTTATCTCAAATGTTTCAGATACCAAATGAAGAGGCTTGGAATTATACCAGCAGAGATATTGATCACTTAGGTAAAATTTTGATATACATTATGTATTTACGACTTGATAAATCCAAAAAAAAAAAAAAATAAAATAAATAAAAGCAGTACGTATCTTCTTTGCATTCTAGGCACAATATAACCATGTACATTGTAAGTCTCACTTTGGTGAAAGTAACATCTAGTAAGTGATCTTGTTTATATAAAGATAGGAGTTAAAGAAGGAAAGAAAAACTCGCTGATATTATCGTGTTATCAGCATTTCAGTCATGGCAAAGTTCATATAAAATTTAGAAAGTTGTAATTTTTTAACTGAAAAATGACCTATTTTAATAATTCAGGAGAACCCATTAGATTGACTTATCTTAAAAGAAGGTCAAACTCCAAGGTCGAGGTCTTTAAAGGTGGCAAAAGAAAGTTTTGCCTCAAGAAATGCACAAGTTAAATACGAGAGTCCTATCCTGCACTACCCAAAGGTTATGGGCAAGGGTAAAGTTTCGGACAGGTATACGCAATGACAAACATGTACAAATATAAAAATACTCTATGTATACATATAACAGGGGTCTTACAACATCACTACGTCGGGAAAAAGCTTTCAAGTGGAGTATCGCTGCATCGTCATCACAGAAGTGTGGACAAAGTGGAGAGAATCCACCAAAAAGTAAGGTTCATACATAGTTCTGCCCCATAGCCAAGTTGACATGTATTTGTCGGTCAGGACCCTTTGGGACAGATACATGGCCAGGGTGATCAGAATTAGTATATGTCCCAATGACCATAGGAAGTTTATTGATTTCAGGTTCAAAGGCAAATGTATATGGGTAAATTCATTGGGTACAAAGCATGTTAGAAACAAGACCAATAAGACTAGAATAATTAAATCTAATACACACACATTGATGGATTATATTATGACGTGGTCCAGTATATCTCTAAATGCATGTCTGCTTATCCATCAACAAGGATAAAAGGAGTTAACTAAGGCTAGAATAATCAATTATAACTTGGTACAGTACTACACATATTACCAATAATGAGATGGAAATGTTCTTTCAAATGGTACCTGTAGTAATAAGTAATCAAACTTAGTGCATATTTTGTTCTTACGGCAATTATTTGTTTCTATTAATTAATATTGTAATATCATTCCACAATTTGATATTCAATTTTCATAGTCTATTTCTGTCAAAACCACTTAGGTACCATGGTGTTGATCCTTTATTTGATTCCTACTGCACGTGTCAAACAGGTTTATTTTGTCACTTGAACAATGGCCAGTCAGTTTGATATCATTGTTAATAATTTAGTCTTCAGTGCTGCATCATCAATTTGAAATTGTAACAAATTACAATATTCTGTGATCACAATTTCCATATTGGACATGCAATTTGGAATCCGCCATGAAAATTTGATTCCTTACCGCAGGTAAATGTAACGAAATGGAAACGTTCGCAAACAAGATTTGCAAAGTCCAATTAATAATGCTTACATATTAGTTTAAATATATCTATTAAAATCAAAATTTTTTCTACTCCTTTTACAACATTTTACAATAACCATGTATATTGTTATTAATGGATGCGGTCATCTATTGCTCCCTTTGTTTTGGAAATATCTAATATGCATACATTTATGTCATTATATTCTTCTTCCAGTTGGGTGCAGGGCTCTGTCTGGAGCATTGTTGCACTTACACACATGGTGTATAAATTAATCATCTGGTGCTGTTTACTTCCGTGATGATGAACTCATTTTTGTTCCAGACGCTTCATTTAGATTCACAAGGAACTATACACAAAGTAGAGGCCGAAGACCATATAATTATAGAAAATCGTCTACCAGAGCGAGAAAAGCGGTACATGTATTAATGCAAAGAACAGTGAAAAGATATAATTTTCCCTTCGTACATGTATCAGAAGAATCGATTTAAAAGCATTTAGAAAATCTTCAAAAGACAACTTTTATTTAGCAGTGGATATTGATATCAAATGCAAATTGTTTAGACTATTGCAATAAAGTTTAATTCTATTTCCCAGCATTCCAATAGAAGGGGAATACGTCATCAAAGATTACAGTGAAGGCGGTAAGGAAATAGTGAATTACATTGCCTCATTTGAAATGAAAGTTCTAGTTAGCTTTTCTGATGGAAAATTTGCCGTCGTCTGTCACTCTGTCAACTTTTCACATATGCCACTTTTCATAAATTCGACCAAACTCATGTCATATTTAGATTAGGAAATTCGGTTTTGTTCAAATACAGGGTCATGTTGCCTTCAACGGGTGTGTCTCCTCAAAATCAAGGAAGCCAGGGAGAGCTACATATAGACCTTGTATGGAAGCTTTATTATAATACATAAATGCTAAGTTATGAGATTTTTGTGACATACTGTAGAATTTCAGTTATCCTACAGGAAATATTTCAATTCAAGGATGTGATGTGATAATGCATGTATTATGCAATCAAAAAAGAGCAAATGGAAAATGTGCTCGATATTTTTCCCCACCTGAGGAAACCATGCAAGCATGCTCAAGTAATATACATGTAGATTTATTTCTGTTCCCACCACGCATCTCCAGTTAGGGCGTTTGACAGGGGGATATATGGCAATCATTACTTCATCAAATAATACCAAATTCCTCGTCTTGGGTTTCTTCGTTATGACAATACTTGACTGCGACAGAAATATTGCAGCCTCACAGCTTCGTTAAAAGTCAGACTTGCTGAAGTGCCTGATACAAGCACCTGATACAGACACTCCAGGTTCACTTGAGACACAAGACCTTAATGATGATACTGATTTGGCATCTTGCCTTCAGCGTGTGGCTGAGGCAGAAAGCTCAATTGGATAACTGGATCATGTAGAGTTTGATGCCGGTCTACTTTCTTCCATAGAGCAGACACCAGCATCAGAGCAGTTTGACCCCCCCCCCCCCCGAGTACTTTCGACATAAAGATTCCGGATGGAATGGTCGTTTTACACTTCCTCCCGACTGCTGGAATCTCAACGTTTGAAGATCATGCCAATGATGATTTCCTACCATACATCAGACACCAATTGGAAGGTGCTGACAGAGTGGATGTGGTGTGAGTCACATATCACAGCAGCAGTATTAAAAAGAGTGCACGAGAGAAGAGAGGCAAAATAATCAGGAGAAACGTTGCTGGTCCAAACAATATCCCTTGAAAGTGGCAAGAGTTTCTGTAATGGATAAATAACGAGATGGTGTTGAATATTTTCAGAAGAAAACATTCCCACCGAGGGCCGAAGGCCCGAGGTGGGGATGTTTTTTCTGAACTATTCAATACCATCTCGTTTATTTTCCTTAAAAAAATTCCCTAAGGAGCCTTGTTTGGACCTACACCATTCAACTTATTACACAGTCTCTGCTAACAAAGGCAATACGCTCATGCAGTAAAGGCTAACACTATTCATCTATTCATACTGTATAAGCAAACAAAGAATTTGTTTTCGAACATGGGTAAAGTCATGTGACTTCCATGGCTATAACATTCTGCATGTAAGGCATTGTAAGTCAGTTCTATTTAAGCACTAGTCTACTGAAAGAATAGATTCAGGAGACGAAATATTTTTGACGCAGAATAAATTTAAGGAAGTCAGTTGGGGAGAAGATACTGATGTAGTTATTAATGATATATTGGATTTAGAAGCGGAAATGAGTACTACTCAACAAGATTTTCCGAATTTCGCCCTTAAAATGGAGGGTTACAGTGACATATCCAATGGTGAGCTTGTAAATGAAACTGACCATATTTTAAAAGAATCTCAGGCAACAAATTTGGAAGAACTACCCTCACAATCTCGATTTACGGAACCAGTATCTGATCTAGAGGGAAACATGATGGCAAAATCCAGATTTTCTATCAAAACTGATGCCAAATTGAAATGGGCTCTAAATTTGTTTCATAACTGGCTAGATAATCGGAATGAAAAGTATGGAGACAGGAATGATATTCGCTGTATAAAAGGTGATCTGCTTTCAATGGATCCAGAAATGTTGGATCATTCTCTGGGGTCATTTGTTATGGAAGTTAGGAAGGGAAATGGAAGTGAATATCGAGGCATATACACTGTACGAGATAATAGTTGCCATTCAGCACTATTTACGCGAAAATGGAATATTCACTTTTATGGATGATAATGAATTTGAGGGTAGAGACCAAATCTAGACAAAAAAATGAAAGATTTGGCAGCAAGCGGCATAGATTAGAGAAGGGCAGTCAGAAGTCATATCTCTGGATGACGAACATATAATGTGGGAGAGAGCATCCTTGGGTCGAACACACCAGACAAACTAAGAGATGCACTTTTGTATTTGCTTGGTTTGAATTTGCACTAAGAGCAGGTGCTGAACATTATAATTTGCGTCGGGGAGAATTCACAACTAAAGGTGGGGTTGATAAAGGTAGCGGCGGCGTTTTCTGGGTACACGGAGGACGTTCTCCAAATGTAACACGGGGGAATCTTCCACCGAAAATTGAAGAAAAAGCAGACCAGGGCATATGAGAATGTCATTAACAAGAAGATGCGTTGTGCTTTGTTTGAGAAGTACACATCATTAAGGTATGCAATCAGAGAAATCTGAAGAATTTAACCAATTACAGATGTGAGGATTGGAATCAACACTATTTCCAAAGTAGTTAGCAAAACCTCTGGTGATTAAAACCGGGTTTGAAGGTTTTTACAGCAACCATTCGTTGAGAGCAAGAATGTACAATGCCGATATTCCAGAACAGCTGATTTGTGAAAAAACGGGTCATCGTTTGGGTGCTATTCGATCGTACAAACGCACTAGTGCTGATCAAATGCTGGAAGCAAGTGATATTGTGTAAGGTGTTAAAAAACGTGAGTCTATGCTGGTGTTATAGAGCCAGACACCCCCCCCCCATAGTGAGACTCCCACCCCAGAAGTCTGGCTCTAGAGTGAGTCTCCCCAGCGGGGGAGGCTCACATCTAGAGCCAGATTTTCCCCTCCAGAGCCAGCTTGCCCCCCCACGAAGTCTAGGCATCTAGAGTGGCCTTCCCCTTGGGAGTCTTGGATCCTAGTGAGCCTTCCCACTCCGGAAGTCTGGCTTTAGAGTGAGACTTCCCCGGGGGATTCTCCGTGCTCTAGAATGACTTCCCACATGGGGGACGGCTCGCTCTATGAGTCAGGGGTTTCGGGAAGGCTCCTCTAAGCCATGACTTCCGGGAGGAAATCTCACTTATGAGTGGGAGACTTCACCTATCAACTCAGGGGCCCAACCGAGGCATGCACACCGTCGCAAGTGTCTCACAATTAGTAAAGGTGATGTGAAGATGGAGATTCCATTCTAATTGGATTACACTTATTCTCGATTGTATTTGTTAGCACACATATATTTAGTTCCATACTGATGTTAAAGTGCCTATTTGACAAATATGCAAATAATTATTTTCTGTGTGGAAAATAAATATGTTAACCTTGATTTAATGTGTCATTTCTATGCCTCATCAATATGCTAGTCAGTCGTTGATTAGAGGGATATTCAACCATTGAATAGTTAACTATTCAACCACTTTAGAGTGGATTAGTCGAACCATTCAATTTTAGCAAACAAAGGGTGACGTCATCAATTTTTTTAACAAGGACTCGGACAGCAAACAAGAAATCTTTGCCTTCCTGTCAGAGAAAGTTGGCACAGCTCAGTTCCCCGATGGAAAAGTAGTTGTCATTTCATGAGGTCAGAATGTTCTCATCAGCGGAATCGATCACATCATGCCAGACAATGATCATGAGGAAGCAGACACAAAGATACTGCTGTATCTGCAAAATGCACAGCAGACTGACTCCTGTGCTTCCTTAGTTCGCACTGTGAACACTGACGTCATCATCACTGGAAAGTTCCGCAAGCTTCAAGCAATGTGTCCAGCGGCAGAGATTTGGATTGCTTTCGGAACAGGAAAGAATTTTATGTACTTTCACATCAATGTCATTGCTCTAGCCCTTGGAGAGGAAAAGTCTACAGTCCTCCTCACTTTCAACAGCTTCACCGGTTGCGACACGGTCTCTACCTTTTTTGGCAAAGGAAACCTGTCTGCATGAGCTGCATGGAAATGTTATCCTGCAGTAACAGAGGCTTTAGGGTTCATTGCAGAAAATCCTTTCGTTACCATGGAGGTGAACAACCACCACTTCAAATTTCTGGAATGCTTCACAGTTGTCCTCTGTGACAAAACCAGCTAACTGAGCTCTATTGATGATACCCTCAGAGAGCTGTTTTACCAAAGAGACAAGATCATGATGGAAACCCTTCCTCCCACACAGGGAATATTATTACAGCACTCAAATCGTGCTGTTTACCAGGCAAGCATTTGGACCACTGCTGACCAGCCCTAGCAGCAAGCACCATTCCAAGAGGGCTGGGGCTGGACTCTGGAAAAGGACAACAAGGCTTGGCTCCCTTTTTGGATGACACTGCCGATAGCATCTGAAGTTTGCAGCCAACTATTTAAATGTGCATGCAAGTGTGCAAGAGGATGTGGCACCAGATGTGGTTGCAGGAAAGGTGGATGACAATGCATAAGACAGTGCAAGTGCAGCTGTGACAAATATATCAATGGATATCCACATATTCTTACCAGCTGCGGTTGCCGATGTACATACCAGAATTGCTTTAAAGACGTTTTCATCAATGTTGAAAACTTTAAGGTACTGATTTAGCAGTTATAAACACTATTATTTGTTAAACAAATTAATGTTTAATTGTTATGTTGACTGATGCTATAGAAGCAAGTTCCATACATGTCGCGACATGAGTTTTTTGGCCTTATTTTCGAGATTTATCCAACCATAAATAAATATCTCGCAAACTATGAATGTTTATTGATTACAAAATTATTTGAAATGTATCCTTTTCTGATTTTATTCATTGAATTGATCATATTGCCTTTTGAATTCTTAAAACATCTTGCTTAGACATGTATATGCAGTATTTTCCTCTATTGATGCTATGGAAAAAATGATGACGTCACGTGACTGGGCCCCAATATCCAAATTTGATGGGGCCTAGCAAATAATTAATAATTAGGGTCTACAGAATTGCCTCACAAAGTTTGACACTTTTGTCAATTCGGTCCCCATCATATCGCTAAGCTGCCCAGCTATCAGTATATCTAGAATGACCGTTCTTTTTCCGGTAAGATTTCCCAGCAAAGTGCCTTTTTCAAGATGTAGCCTGCAGAATTGCACACCTTGTTCATTTAATTTATCGGTGATATGACATCTAAAAAACCGGTTTCTTTGCAAACTTTGTATATTCCATTAAAAGAGATACAATGTGAGGTTGTATATTTTATTAAAAATACACTCGAAATACCCAGGAATTTGAATAATTCAAGAATATAAGAAAGGCATACATGTACCAGGCCTCAAGACCATAAACTGAGAGCATTCTTAAATCAAAATTTTGATTACCTATATCGTAAAATCTATAGAATGCAGATATCTTTAAAAATGCTGATTTTGAAAACATTCAAATATAAACTTATTTCATATATTTATCAAAATTATTTCAAAAGTTATTGAGATTTGAAATTTAGACTTAAGTCTATTCTCAGTTTATGGTCTTCAAGCCAGAAGTCGTGTTCACAATAGCACCTGTGTAAAATTCTGACCGCAGTCACAGTCGTATATCGTTCACTGTCTTATGTTCTTATTCATGAATGTTCATTGTGGGTATTGGAAGATGACAGAGGTTAACTTTAGTCCATACCTTTGAATAGTGGCACATTGTAAATCCCAAACTTCTGCACTTCTCTATGAAGCAAAGTGCTCAGGTGAGCTATGTTTCCTATGGGTCTCTTGTTTTTTTTGTTTTGTTTTTTGTTTTGTTTTTGTTTTTTTTTTTTTTTGCTTGGTTCTTTTTTTTTACTACTCGTAGATGATAAGTTGCTTGTCTGGCATATCGATTTAGATGCTACTTGAATCTCTCAAGCAGACATGATAAATATAATTAAGGATATTCTTTTGAGAATTTTTAAGACGATCAAAGATGAAGATTAGATATCTTATTTTTAGACATTGGTCCTATACATGCAAAAGCGAAAGTTGATTTGCGACTTGTAGTCAAAAGGTAAGTATTGTGTGTTAATTTTAATTTCGTTGAGATCTTGATAATGGAGGAAAATATATAATATGCAATGATATTTAGAGGCGGTTCCAGGATTTTCGAATAAGAAAGGGGAGCAGAACGTGTGAAAATCAATTATTAGCAAATATTCTCAGCCATTTTGGACGTCTACTACTGAACTGTATTTTAATATGTTCTGTGCAGGGTTTGAATGTTTTCATCTTTAATATCTGCATGCGAATATATGCTTGACTACAGAGGCCTACGTAAAACCAATAAAGATATAGATCTAACTCACCTGAGCTGAAAGCTCAAGTGAGCTATTCTGATCGCTAATTTTCTGTCGTCCGTCTGTCCGTCCGTCAGTCAGTTAACTTTTTCACATTTTCGACTTACTCTACAGAACCACTGAGCTAACTTCAGCCAAACTTGTTACAAATCATCCTTGTGTAAAGGGAATTCAGGTTTGCCCAAATGAAGGACCAGGTCCCCATCAAAGTGGGACTTCGTTGTCGGTCAATATTGGCCGAGGACGAAGGCACATTTTGATTACAGAACTAATTACAGAATTAATAAACAACAACAAATATTTCACTTGCTTGTATGTATTTGTTGAAATTGGAAAAAGAAGTTCCGGTTGCTAGTTGTCATTGGGCGTGTCCCGATACCAAGCCAGGTTATACAAAAATAACTTGCATTCCCAAACTTGAAATTGACCAATCAGAGCAAAGGATACAATAAGAATTAAATTATTATATTATGTATTATTATTTACAATATGATATAGATGGACTATGATTACGTTTGATACTTTGTTACTTCGCCATTTTATATATAATATATTATAAGCATATTGAATATTCATTTAAAGGAATTAAAATCCAAGTTAATCGCTAGTAATCTAAAGATCTATAATTTCAAACTATTTTAACTGTTTATACTAATTCTGCAGTTCGGTACCCAGAAATATTCAACAATTTTATGTACGTTATTTCGAATCGACAATTTCTTACAATCATTTGTCAAATTTAAATCGTCGGAACAAATTTTAAGATTTACATTTTTGAATTTATTATGTTTTTGATTCTCCTCATAGAAAACAGACATCTTTCCTTAAACCAGAACCACACAGTCTTCACAACGATGATATTGTCTTCAAACAGGTAACCTATGCGAATGTTGCATTACTAAAAGCAATCAAAGTACTTAATGTACCGGCCCGTAGCTGTATCTAAAAAAAACCCACTAAAAATAAATAAATCGATAAATAAATAATTTAATAAAAAAAATAAAATATATAATAAAATAAACAAACAAAAATCCCCCACAATAACGGTTGTTTACAGTAAGTGTTGCTGATAAAGATATCTTCCCTGCTCTTGAAAAGGGCATAAACCTAATTTTACAGCTCTTTACCAGCAATGGTGACGTCTCCATATGAGTGAAACATTTTAGTGTATACAATAGCAGCGGTCCAATCAACGTGCAACACGTTTCGCCGTTGCTTAACTTGTGTGATCAAGATAGAAACTCTACATCATGGCCAGAAAAATCTCGCTAGCTCATTAGAGAGGCAGTACAAGTTTCCTCTCAAACTGCCCGCTACACTACTACAAAATCCCTTTCGCTTTCAATTGTTTTGATATCAAAACTTGGCTTGAAATTATACTGAGCGAAGCTGGGCCCGCCCGCGAAGCAAGGCTCTAAAGGTAACACGTGTGTAAAGAAAAAACGTCAAATTTAGCATCAGAAAAGACGTTCAAGGAAATGTTCGTGCCCCATGAAGGGCGCCGCCATCTTATTTTTTTTTGTTAGTTACTTCATCGGTTATTCGATTAAACCCAATTGTAACAAATATGTAACTCTGGTATGTAATTTGTAATCGAAACACTAATTTGTTCAAATCCAATGATATAAATTCTTTCTATTGCAGTTTTTATCTAATAATTCATAAAGAAAACTAGGCCTAGATCGATTTGAACGACTTAGTAGATGAACGAGTTCATGAGTTCCAGTAAAAAAAAAAAATATACGACAGTAAAGCGCTCACCTTTTTGCAGTCTTTTAGCTTGCAAACGAGATGTATTATTGTTGTTTTTAATCGTTTGTTTTGAAAGAAAACATCGACGTTAGATGTAACGTCACAATGCACTGTTTACGCCAGTAGACGTTATATCTTCCACGTTACGTTGTAACGTCGTATTGTTGACGTGAACAGTGGTATTGTGACGTCGAATTAGGTGCAATATTTTGTTTGCTTTAGCGCATAGGTTTTTAGGTAATAAAATTTTCTATTTTGAACTAATCGTACTTAAGGATTATCCCTACTTAGGAATTGAAAGGCATTTATGTGTTCAAACCTTAATATTGTTCTTTTTTTTACCCATTTATATTTTAATCTAATTAATTACGAAAGAAAAAGTGCACCTTTTTATACAAAAACAGAAGTATAGGTTAACATCATTTGGATCTCTTCCCCTGTTTATTTTTGTTTATGTTATGTTTTATTTCAATATTCATGTTACATTTGTTTTGAATACCCTTAATGAGTCTAAAATTGGAAATAAATTTTATTCTATTCTATTCAGAAAATCGCACATTTTGAATATTTTTCGCAGAACAGAATTTAATAAAATAAATAAAAATGACAAATTTTTAATGATAACAGTTTAGAAAAACTGCTTATTTGTAAATATGCATAAATTTTATGTACGTATTAGGAAAATCAATGTAGAAAACACCTAAGGTAGAGGAATCGCCACCATAGGAGTTATTGCCCTTGACAATATTTTTGTTCGTTATAAATAATTAATTATCTATGGGGAAATAACCATTTTTTCACTATCAAAAGTTTAGCAGATTATTTACTATATTCATTGAATGAAATTCCTTGAGAAGATATATTTCTATCATGTGAACATTTTAATGAAATAAAGATTTAAGAAAAACCTGTGACATCACGAGGGAGGATACTCCTTCAATAAATTATGATTATGCAAAGACCATTTCATGCTTCGCTCGGTCTAACGGTAACACCGTAAATATATTAGCAAGCGAATCTCGCGTCGCGAAGCGACGCAACGAGCTTGCTCTAATGATTAGGCATGTAATTTTTCAAGTCACGTGATTTGCTCTCTATCAGCTGAAAAATTGTGAACCTACGCGACTTTTCTAGCCACAATATCTACCGACCACATATGCGTCCGCAAAAATGTCGATTCACTGCGGTATACATCATTACCAATCCGTAAATAAAATGAATGTGTTTGGAAAGTACCACAAATGTTGCTGTCTTTCTCATACCTTAGTACGTTTCGTTGTTATAAATTGCTATTTTGAAATAAAACAAAACATTGCAGTTAATACGACGTCACAATGCAGCTGTTACTCACAATGCAACTGTCACGTTGACAATGCGACGTCACAATGCAACTGTTCACGTGACTGAGTAATATTTTCCCCGTTAAAAGAAGAGCTTTTCATTTGCAAAATGTGCTAACTATTTGAACAATTCGATAATAAACCGTTTTCAAGAGTAAGGTACCTCCGACATCGACGACTTTACGGACCAAAACGCAGGCCGATTTATTTCATTGCTTAAAACACGTTGCATTATATAGTCGCCCACCTATCAGTGGCAGATTTCACCTATCAGTGGCAGATTTCAAAGCCCCCCCCTTTTCGCCAAAAATTTACTAAACAATATTAATAAAACTCCAGATTTTTACCCAAAAGCCTTTTAAAAAGGCTACAACATATAATACCCCCCTACTGGATCTGTCACTACTTTCTATCAAACATATAAATCCTCGGCATGATTTTGTAATTCAAAACATGAAAATAAATTACTACCGTACAAGGTTTATTTATTTAATTGTAACTAACATAGAGAACATTTGATTCTTTTCTATAGTCTTCTATGGCTTGCAGTGCGATGTTATCGTCTATAAAGCAACATGTCTGAAGAGAAACCAGCTAAAAACACATACTGTCTTCTCTCAAGTTTTGGTTTTTCTTGTCTTAATAATTCATATAATTAAACGTATGTCAATACGGAAGTTGGGTGACAACTGCATGTATTAACAGTTTAACCTAAATCCAACAAGCAGTCATGGCCAAAGAGTACTTCGTTTACAAGAAAATGAAATATTTCCTCCTGACTCAAGATTTTATAATGGAACTACATATGTACAATCTCTCTTTTGCGAATAATTAATTGTTGTCAAGTTTTGAAGCATGTTGAAAATAATTAGATAATGTGCATGTAAAACTGATCTTTGTCATCCCAATATCCTGAAGACATTTACTACCAGGACCCAATTCATTAGTTTGAATATGGGGGAGGGGGGAGCACTTAATATTGATTTTAAATCAGATAATTCGATTTAACGTAATTTAAAGTAATTTTCACACATGCACTAGTTGGGCCTAGGTGTGCATTCAAAAAATCAAAATAAATATTTTATCTATTTTGCACTGTCATATAGCGAACAGAAACATTTTTATTTTACATATCCGTTGAAGTTACCCATAAACAATAAAATCGTGTTAGGGTATAACTTTTTGTTTTGTTGTTAAACGAACACAATTACATCATTTTAATTTAATATTTCTTATTTTTTGCAATTGTATGGTAATTTGTTAACAATAAACGGCAATGAATACTTAGATTAAATTTTTAAAATCATAAGTATTGGTTCGCTTAACGTTTGAAAATTGTAGTCGTAATTTTCCCGGGGCGTCTTCTTGGTCGAGGATTTCCGTGGTAACAATCAGGATCAAACAACTGTATTAAATAACTCGAAGAGAAAAAGTTGCATTTGCATTAACATAATGGGGAAATGTTTTTATTTTCGGAAAATTGTCTGATATAAACAGTGAAATAAAAATACTGGAGTACAACATTACCCAATTGGTCGAAGTTAGACCACGCTACCCTAGGGTCTTCGCTCGCACCAACGGTAGCACCGTCAACATATTATTGTGATTATACAATACATTGTATGTTCAAAGCATATGATATATGTCTATATGGTGTTAAATTTCATACTTGAATAATATACATGTATAAAAGATGCTACTGAATTCTGAACAAATTTTCTAAAGATCTTCATGATCAGCGGGATAAATTCATTACATGTACACAGTCAGTTTGGGACATGATACGGAGTCATCCAGGTGTGAAATGGAAATCCGTATTTGGACTCGCCTACTTCCAATACAGATTTTCTTTTCACACCCTGAATGACTCCGTATTACGTTGCAAACGGACTGTGTAACTAACAACGTCTCATCTCCTGCAAATTTATAATATTTATTGATTAGCATCAATCACGTGCCCCGTTATTTCATACCCCTGTAACCATTATTCTTTATACCCGTTTCATAGGCGAATTATTTTCCTTCTCAAGTTCTCTTTGTTTTCAAAGCACAGGATTGTTCAGTAAAATAAACGAATACTCCGTTCGATGAAATAAAATTTCTCCAGTTAAAACTATTTGGATATGGAAATCAAATACGTTAGGTGAACTACACAATTTCGCACGTCATCTTTGTGTGACGTCATATAGTTGTTTGGGGCCACAAATGATTGATCAAAATTCAAGTTTTATAAATGCTGTTAGAAAAAGAATTCGGTACGATATATTGGTTACATAGTTTGTAGTTGAATGAATATGGTTTAAATACGCGGACAGGGAACCCTAGATTTACTAAGTATGAACCATATGCATTTTAAGTGAACTACAAATCACATAACTAAATTATATGCAAAAAGTAAATTGTTAATGATACTTTTCTTCAACAGATTGTGAAGAAGGTGGATATTGGAAGTGTATCGGCAAACATAACGAGAGCATTGTCGTGCATCCACAATTATACGGATAAATGTAAGAACATAAACTGCCATTGTCATACAAATAATGAAGAAAAGACAGAGATCTGAAGCTATGGTTGGTAGAACATATATGTTTAATATAAAATATTGTCATAGTATCACTAAGTATCACTAAGTCATATGTTGACTGATTTGTTTCATACCATTTCTTAGACTGTCATTTTCTTACTAGAGTTGACTACGGGTAATCCCGTTTACTTTATTTCGACTGCGGGCTCACGGCGGGTGTGACCGGTCGGCAGAGGATGCTTACTCCTCCATGGCACCTGATCCTACCTTCGCTTTGTCGGAGGTCCGTGTTGCCCAACACTCGATTTTGTATATGTTTTTTGGATTATGATTACGTTTAACACGATGTTACCTTCACCTATTTGTATCTATACCTAAAGAACCTAATAGATATCAATCAAATAGGGGCGGATTCAGAAAATATTAAAGGGGATTTTGTTTGGAACTTTTTAAGTTTGACCTTTTTCCCACTATAAAGGAGAGGGTTTGGGGTTGAAAATCGATTGATGAAAAAAGATCGTTTAGTTCGAATTTTACAACTTACATGTATATATACTCATATCTTCTAAATCCGCTCGGACGTCTCCATATGAGTGAAATATTCTTGAAAGGGACGTAAAAACATACAACACATAAATCAATCTAGATCTGCTCAAACATCACAGTCATGCATACAATCAATTATACCATTCTGATTTTTTTTCCATTTTTTTTCTATTTTTACAGCGGATGAAAATAGATCACTGTGTGTAAATAATCTCAGAAACGCACTCCTAAGTGTAAAGACTGATCAGCTCATTGCGTTTTGCGACAAGATATTTAGAAAGCAATGCAAATTGGATGAAGTTTTGTGCAAAGACGAAAAATATATTTTCCTTGATATTCTATCTCGAAGCGATGATCCAGGTATACAAAGGCTTATTCTTGATCATTTTCTCAAAAGAGATCACAATGATGAGGAAGCTCTCCGACGGATTTTTATCCATGTTGCAGCTTTAACACGACCATCAGAGGTAAACAGACACATCTGAATAAAAGAAATGTCCCAGATGCATTGTAGGATACTTCTTAAACTCAACTTGACTTCTATGTAGCTCTTTCAGATAGTGCATTCATCACGCTTCGTCATTATATTATTAAAAACTTAAGAATGGTGATGGTGATTATTTCTAATTTAACCAATTTTGGTAATCTCATTCTTCTGATGTATGAGATATTTACTGGAATTTCTATTATCATTCAAACAAACAAAAATGGTAGTTTGCGTCAGATAGAGTGCGATATTTTCTTTCCCCAATTACCTATGTGTTTTGGCAATCGCTAGAAATTGAGTATTTTTACATTTTTGGTATAAAACCAATGTACACGTAATTAAATAACATCTTACCATTCAAAGGACTTGATTTCCTGCATTGCAAGAAAGTGCTTCGGAGAAAACGGAACTCAGCATGGTAAAATTAAAAGCAGCAATGATATTGTGTCGAATTTAACGATGATATTTATAATTCGTTACAATAATCCATATAATTTATGCAGTTTGTTGCAAATATGATTGCATAGAATTTATACAGTTTGTTGAATCATAATTTGAAACATTCTACGTATATGTTTCAATCACTTTAATTTGCGTCACACAGGATCTAGAAATTTGACCAGAACAACTCAACGGGCATGTTTAGCTTTGGGGAATATTGCTAGAACAATTTCGTCAACAAATATGACTAGAGCAGATGAGCTGATGGCAAAAGTAGCATCCTGGATGCATGCTCAGGATAGTGGAGGCAAGTCATAAAGCACATCAGTATCCATTATATCATTTTATCAGTTCGGAGACCTAAGATTTTCAGCATCATATACATGTAGTTGATATACTGAAAAAGTCAATATACGTACGTTTTTTTCCATCTTTCTACTTTCATTCAACCCTTCTGGGTTCAAGTAAGATTTGTTATCAATTACCCCCTGGCTTTATCTGTTTAGACTGTGTGATGGCAGTTGATTTCTATTTTTTTCTTTTCTCCTAATAGTGAGCTTGAAAATATAGAAAACATATTTAAATTTTGTTGCATTAAATCATCACGTGGAGATGACCGAAAATGATGAAATAAAATGTAGTTATTGTTTTATAAAAGTCAGTGAAAAGTTTAGACGAGTACTATAAATATCGAACTAGATAGATACGATGCCATAGGGTAGACTTGATTAAAGTATAAAAACGTTAAAGTACATTTAGTACAACACAATGACTTCATAATCCATTACGTTTGATATTTGACGAATATGAAAGTACTAAAACTGATAGGCAAACTATAGTTTTTTGTTTGATACACTATAGAAATGAAAATTGCGCTAGGTATAGGATGGAATTGTGGCACTTTATCAACTACAGTTTGAGAAATCTGTACAAGGCATTAATTGGACGTAAAACAACAAACATGCAAAGCTACCCAATGAAATAGTGATATCCCGCAGGTGAACATATTGTCCGATTTACCTCTTTTTATTTAGCAGCAATTTATTTTGCATTACAGTAAAGTTTCGCTACACCCGCTCTGTGGGAGAGTACAATCCTGCTGTTCACGACGACCACGTTTTATCGAAAATGGCTTTGTTACATACACTGGGTAATGCTGGCATAGAGAGTTCTAAGCCACACATCATGATGTATTTGAAGCCAAATTTTAAACATTCGGCTTGGAGGAGAGCTGCTATTGAAGCTACGCGCCACTTCGATTGCCTTGAGGTAAGCTTGTGGTTGTGTAACATGTTTTTGCCACCAGAATCGAAGATAAGGGTCATATAGTGTTTGCCCTATTCGTCCAATTGTTATTTTGTCTCCCTGTGGCAAAAAATGAGAAAAGAAAGTATTAATTTTGGTCATATGTTTTACAGCATACAGGTATACATTCTATATTTGGTATGTGTAACTCCTGTAGCGAGACCTTGTTATCTGCATCAACACTTTGACCTTGTGACCTCTGCATTGACTTTGACCCACTGTTGGGTAATTCTAAGATTAGCTACGTCTTTCAATTCGTAAGAGGTACTGCTTTCATATCATTTAGCATGTGTATATCTTGGGATATATTTGCATATCAGAGTTGTTTATCTTTTGACCTTAACATTGGCCAATTGACCCTATTCTTGGAAATATTAAAAAAAACTTCTTACCCGGATGTTGACCTGCAAAATAAGGAGAACAAAAATAAAAATTACTTTACATTTTTATTTTGCTACAGCAGTTTCAACTACAATGTCTTTCATGTACAATTCCACTTTGTTGTAATCTGGGGGCCACCAGTGATTCACAAACACCTCTTGTTCTGTACTGAGATTGAAAATTTGGAGATATATATTGTTTTTGGTGTGTATATCTTTTGATGTATTTGAATCGTAACCATAGAAGGGAGATTATCGTATCATATCAATAACTCCGTTTTGGTGAAAGTCGGAGATAAAATTTGTCACTACGGCATTAATACACAGTAACAACTTGAAATGATGAATCCGTTTATCGGATTTTTTCCCACATTTGTAGAGTGCAGCGGCATTACTAACGCTTCTTAATAATGACAACATCATTAGTGTACGGAAAATGGCTTTGGACAGATATAAAAAGCACCCCAAGAGAGAAAGCATGTCTGAAGAAGAGGAAAACATCATACTAAGGTATCAGTGCATTATGATTCTCTAGCCGTGTTTCCATATTTTGTTCTTGATATTTAGCTGACCCGAACTTGAAATTTTCCCCCAGCTTGTGGTTTTTCATATCTAATCCGATGACGTTTTCCCCCAACAGACACCCTGTGAAGTCATATGACTAGTTTTAATTAATGTCGTGTACGTATTATTTTTATAAATTGAGTGAAAGGTTTTGATTGCAATTCTTTTGAATCTACAAATACAAAACGTAGCATATTCAAGTATGAATTAACTCCACACAGAAATAAGTATGTCAATCATACACTAATCTACTGGTAACGGTAGCTCAGTGGTAGAACTCTCGCCTCGTGCTTGGGAGGTCGTGCGTTTGAGCCTTGTGCTCGGCACCCGGCCGCGACAAACCTAAGACGTGAAAATAGGTAGTGATTGCTCCTTTGCCAAGAGCTCGGCATTTAGAAGTGAGAATCACGGATCATTCGGATATGACCTTAAAAACGGAGGTCCCGTGTCACAGCATGTTTGGCACGCAAATGAACCCTCACTGCTAAAAGCCATGAGTGCTAGACATAGGTCTAAATTTGCAGACCTTCAATGGTGACTCAATATGAGTGAGATATTCTCGATGGGACGAAAAACAACAAATAATCAATCAATCTATCTATTTTCCTTTGTAGCAAATCGTATACTTATCCAGTTGTCGCCCGTGTAAGAAGGGGCTTACTGGATGTATTGTATGAACCACTTGTTGACTTTCTTATCGCACTACCCGAGTTTCACTGGAAAAAGGAAATAGGAAATGCAAAAATTGGAGCAAGCTTTGGGTTGGATTTCGTAAACAAGATTCATCTAAGAATAGGTTGTATATATATATTTCATCTGAAAGCTCTGAATGTTCTCGATTCTTTTATTCCTTTAATAAATTTATAGTACCAGTATCGTTTCTTCACCTTAATAACATACACATTGATCAGTGTCTTTTATTTATTTATTTATTTTTGCAGCCCCGATTCAAGGTTTTTTCCGGATTGATATCCACGATCGACTGTTTGCGGAAGCACATATCGGAATAATAAATTTTCAGAAATACATACTTCTCATAGACGTTTGCTACAAAGGACATATTGAATACAATCTAAATCTTCTAAAGGTTATTTATGATACGTTATAGTTTCTGAATGAAGGAAAGTAAATATTGGCATTATATCCTGCTATCTGTATACAATTTTGAAACATAGTCTTTCTTATGTAGGATTATGTCTTTGATAAAACCGGAAGTATGATCAAAGAATATGACAAGCTTGCGACGTCTATTGTTTCCCCTATTGTACAAGCTGCGGAGAGAGTCCACAATATATTTGAAGGCGCCAGGGCAAGAAAAGGGGTGTTTGGTGAAATTACAGAGTCAGTCAAAAATATTCCAACACAGATGGAACAGCTTGTTGGAGCGTCCACAGCATTTGTTTCCAAAATGAATCAGCTGGATGGCGTACCAGTCTTCAGACATGCTAAAGACTTGGCCAATAAAATACAGTCTTTTGCTGAATCAGTGAAAAGTGATGCAGTCGAATTCTACAATGTAATGTTGACATATTATCTTCATATTTACTTCAATAACCAAATTCAAATATCCAGGTTATGTGCACAAACCTGCAGATGTACTCCAATTGCACTTGCTCATGTAAATTGCCATATTTTGTTTTGCATAGCAATTTAATTTAATTATCATACGAATAAAGTACTAATATTTCATTCTAGATATTTTTAAATCAAAAGGTAAAGACAACGAACAGTGACCAATCTCATAACTCCAATAAAAAATATAGAATTCAATATATGTATATGGCCATATTTAATAAATGTATGGTGGGATTTCTGTAATCATAGACTCATTATGAAGGGACCATTGATTCAGATTCAGAAAATGTTATTTATAGTCGGATATATAACAATAAAATAAGCTCTGTAGATCTTTTGACCGACATGTCTAAACTGAATAAAAATAATCCGCCAAATGAATCTTCAACGTTTTCATTTCAACTTGAAGACTATTGGAAAAGCACGTTTTACTAAATACATTTAGGTCATTCTTTATACACTGATTTTGATTCCAATTAATCCGTAAACCTAACCAGAATAAAGGGCCCATGATGGGTGTGTCCGGTCACAAAGGGATGTATGACGTTAATTCCTGTTCGTTATCTTCGTCTTTTCATTTGAAACAACAGATCAACAAGGAACGAAATCAGCAGTATTGTAAATATTCAAAATGAGCACGCAAATCGATTTAAACATCAAGTAACTGTACTGTGCATTTATTCTTTACGTTAATGGAAAACAAAATATATGTAAATACAACGATTTCCATCACTTTTGAATAACTTTATCTTTGCATTTTTTTTTCAGAGAGTATCCGATGCAGCACTTGTATCTTTTCCTTATTCGGAAAAAGAAATGGTGAACTCTCTTAACTCTATCATCAAGGTCCAGAAAAAAATATCTGATCATCCACGACAAGGATTTGCAGAAATAGATCAGGCAAAATTAAGGTTTTGAATGTATGATTGTAGATGTTACATTTGTAATTTGATTCAGTACATATGTAGGAGGAATGTGGATACACTGTACTAGGAATGTATAGTATTATGTAATATATATTTGTACAAAATGGCGTCGTGCTTATGCAACCTCATTACTAAGTTTCGTCCATTTGCGTCACATTTAGTGTGCAAACAACTATATAATCATGTAACATTATTAAAGAATTTTATGAATAACTATTCATACACCAATCTATTTACCATTCAATTGAAAGCGCGAATGGAAATACGTTGCCATTTTGTACCAATTTATTTCACACTGTATAATAGTGCATGTATGTACAACTGAATGATATACTGATATGTATTCGTTGATACAATGCCATACCATCAAGCAATAGTAACTGCATTACAACTTCGATATTTTGTAGAATGAAAATGGCCATGTCCCGGTTAATAGAAGCTAAAACAAAGCTTACAGAAACACTGTCGGCTGACCAAGGTATACCATATTGTCCTTCCTTAATCAATTAACTATCATGTGACTTTAGAATACCCCCTTTATTGTTCAGAAAACGTATTTTATATTCATAATTCAATAAAAAAAAAGCGAAGATAACGAAAAGTGATAAAACCTTAACAATAAAAAATGGCAAAGTAACAAAGTATTAAACGTAATCATAGTCCCAAAACACATACAAAATCGAGTGTAGGGCAACACGGACCTTCGACAAAAGCGAAGGCAGGATCAGGTGCCATGGATGAGTAAGCATCCTCTGCTGACCGGTCACACCCGTAGTCGAAACAAAGTAAACGGGGTTACCCGTCGTTCTAAAAAGGGTATGAAACAAATCAGTCAACATATGAGTTAGTGATACTTTGTAATCGCAAACAAGGTCATAATAGCGACCGTAGAATTGCGAAATGATGACTTTAAACGAGAATCGTTATAACCCTGAAACATCAACATTTTGGTTAGTAGTTGGCCTCGCTTTAAAAATCCATCATACGCATGGCATGCCGTTGTGTATCGAATCCACTGAGAGACATACACACCATAAGCAGGCGATAGTGGTACATTACTACATAGAAAAGGAAAGTTGACGATTGCAAATTCAAAGTCATCATGTTTATCATATAATGTAATTGTCAGTCAATAGTAAGTAAAAAATCCAAATATGAAGCACATCTATCAGATTTTGTGGTGTCCTTTATTTCGAGTTCGTCAGGATATATCAAATGGACATAATTGTGAAAATTATGATTGTTAATTGAAAAGACATCGTCTATATACCTATAAGTATGGTTGTAGGACACGGCATTTTTTTTTTCCTTTTTATCCCGTAACAGTTTATGAACAAATTCTGCTTCGTATGAATAAAAAATAAGTCTGCCAACAAGGGGGGACAATTAGTGCCCATAGGAAAACCAACAGATTTTGGAAGAACATTGGTTCCAAAGACTACATAATATTTATCTTATAAGAACCCAAGCATGCTCTTAATATCTACTTCAGAGTACTTGTGTTGGCAATCAGAGGGTTTCTGACAAAATATGTATCTCGTTTCCAACGAGCAGAAACTTGTATTTTAGGGTGCCGTTTTTGTTTAAAAAGCAATTGTCAATTATCTAAAAAGCCTAGATTTTAATGTATCGTGAGAAATTGTTGTATAAAGTGTGGAGAAATCAAACGTTTTGATGCAGTCAATTTTATAAAATGCAACTGATGTCCCATGTATAAGTAGGCGTTTGTACAGTAAAAACAATTACTACTGAATAACCCTAAGCACCTAGCACTAGTCCACGATAATGACATTTAAACTTGCGCTGGTGACGCCTCACCATGTGTGGATACGAAATCCAAGGGTCATGAAAATCCACACAAAACAAGCGAAAAATTTCCAAATTTAAATTTCATCAGGTTTTTCTGTACTTTCATTTTGTAGCGTCAATGCCAGAATGGCTTTCAGTTTCTGAGGATATGGTTCTATTCAGAGGCAAACTTCACGAGCTTCGTGTAGAACTGAGAGAACAAATTACGCTAGCCCTAGAAGATGGAAATGATAATGTGCAGATGATGGTAAGACTCATTTACCTCTAAAATATCTATTTACATCAGTCACATACTTTTATTTTACATTTTCGAACTCTTACAGATGACAAAGTTCGTTGAAGAATCAGAGGCTAGCTTAGAATTAATGTCGAAAACGCTAGATGATGTCTCCAATTCTGTTTTCCCGTTTATGAAAAGTGTAAAGACGGCAATGGATGATATGAAATTGTTGAAAGTCAGATATGATGCACTTCAACATACGTGAGTGAAACCGTATTACATTGTTAGATATGATTCACATATACTGAAACATATATGTTTGGATATCTACAGAGTAACTTAATCTTCACAATATTTTGTCAGCACGAAGAGAGTAAAAACAGATGTCCAGAAAGTATTTGGAACAAAATTCCATCCAAGATTCCCTTCCCAACGAAGAATTTGTGATAGTAAATGCGGTTGTGGTGTGTGGCCAGCCAAAACAGGCTCTAAGTATCAAAATAAGCCTGGAATAGACATCTCACTTTCACGGAGTTCACTCGTAAGTCAATTCATGTACATGTAATTGCATTGTGAAAATATGATAACAGTAAGAGTGTGAAATGATATACATACACATTTCATCTTTACCTCACATGTCAGGTCCATTGACGCAACACAATAACATATCTTCGGTTTTCAAATCCACTTAAAATTGTATCCGTCCTTTGAATTAGAAAATGAACGGCGCTCAATATCTTAAACACCCTTTGCTTGATAGTTAGCAAACATCATACAAACACTGCTCTTAGATAGCAAATGACCCATTTGATTTTCATCTCATGAAGTGGTCAGTCCCCGTATGTAAACCAAGTCTTATTTGCTCGATATCCTAAGAGCCCCTTGTATGATAGTTGTGAAAATTAGTACCGTTACAGGAAGCAGATAACCCTGACTAATTTTCAAGTCACACGTTTCGGAATCAAACTGGATAATGTAAGATATTGTCCGCTCAATCTTTTGAGAACCCTTTGTTTGAAAATCATAAAGATTTCTTCTAAGAAGTAAATATCCCATGATTTTATGATTAAGATACAATTTTAAAGGAAAAGCGTCTAACTAAGATTCTGTCCGTTCAGTATCTTGAAAAGCATGTTTGACAAACATCAATATTGGTTAACTGATTCTACAAAGGGAGTTAATATCTCCTATTGAATTTGACATACCATCATCAAGTCAAAGTACACTAGCTATAAGATATTTTCCGGTCAATAATTTGGGAACATTTGGGTTCTCAGAGACCAAACTAGGTGCACTTATTCTACTTAAACCGTAGATGAGTCCAATTGAGTAATGTGTAACAAAATCGATGTTTAAATGCTTTGGACAAAGCTATTGTTCGCACGATATCTAAAGGTAACTCCCACTTATACATACTAAGAGGTACAAGCTGGGTGCTTAATATAACTAATACTCCTATACGACAATCGCAACTTCTCGGGCCTTTCCGGCAGAGCTCGGAAAAACACCTCGAATGTATTTACATTACCGGATGTTAAAATTTTGTACAAAATGGATGCGGCCAGGAGTTATGAGGAGTGTTTAGATTTGTCGATGAAATCGTTATGTATTTCTTTTGAGTTGAAGGAAAAACAGAGAGAGGTTTTACAAGCACTGTATAATGAAAATGATTGTATAGGCATTTTACCCACATTTTCCGCCATGACACTTTCAACCCTAATACATTCGAGGTGTTTTTCCGAGCTCTGCCGGAAAGGCCCGAGAAGTTGCGACTGCCTATACGACTAACCCCACCAAGAGAAAACGATGTATAATACAGACAGAATTTTCATGAATATAATAGTGTCACAAATCACAAGTGTTCACTAGTGTCCAAGCTGTAGGGTGTCCCCCACCACGTGTACCTGGGTGTCCGTACATTCCTTCCCGCTCCCTGTGTACATCAGTACACACTCTAAGTACACATCAGGCCAACTTTCAAACCACCTGTTCTGATACATGCATAGTGTAATTAGTCACTCACATGCATTGATTGGTGTTACATTACACAAATACACAATTACCTCTTATTTGTAGATAATATTAAATATACATGTCATCCCCTAGTGTGCTGTAACAATAGTACATGTCATATATTGTAGTTACTAATACACTATTAAACTTTTGTCTATCTAAAAGAATACACAGATACTCTGAATCCCGGGGGGGGGGGGGGGCACTTACTATATACCGATAGACAGGGACGTACCGCTGGAATAGGTAGCCTTTTTCCACTACAGAATATATGACAAGGTTATATTATTATTATTTATTGTTTACGTCCCACCGAGAATATTTCACTCATATGGAGACGTCACCAATGCCGGTAAAAGGGCTGCAAATTTAGCCTATGCTCGGCACTCAGGGCCTTTGAGCAGGGAGGGATCTTTATCGTGCCACACCTACTTGCGACACGGGACCTCGGTTTTTCCGGTCTCATGACCGCCCCATTCAGTCGCCTCTTACACACGCAAGGGGATGCTGAAACCTATTCTAACCCGGATCCCACGGGTGTGACAAGGTATAGAAATCAGCATGAGATATATGATAAGGTTAATGTTTACTCAATTAATTGTATAAATGGCCTTCTAATTTGATCCAGCTTGGCAGTCTTGTTTGTCAATATGGGAAAAGGTCACCATTTGAACAGAAAATTATATGAAAAGGTATACAATTCTCAAATCTAAAATATATGAAGAGAGGGTGGGGGGTCTGCAATGTCAGCGGCACGTCCCTACCCATAAAATTATGAAGTGGCCCCCCGGCTCTGAATGAAAATTTACAATGCATTACTATGCATTTACACACAAAATTGCACCATATAATGAACAACAGTTGTTTCTATCAGTATTGAATGAACAAGAAACTGCCGTAACTGAATGTTTTAGACTATTAGAATAAAGTAAAAATTTACAAAGTATTGAGAGAAAATCAAACACCGTGCCTCAGAAAAGCTGGACCATAGATTGCTTTACATCGATGCATATATATACAGATGCGACCAGTTCTAACCTCTCTTAAAGCAGTCGTAAAGCAGTTCTAATGATTGCTCTAAGTTAACTTAGAGCAGTTCTTGCTGACTGCTCTAGAGCTGCTCCATGACTGCTCCAAGTTAACTTAAGAACAGCTCTGCTGACTGCTCTAGAGCTGCTCTGTGACCGCTCCAAGTTCACTTAGAACAGGTCCACGACTGCTCCAAGTTCGCTAGAACAGGTCCACGACTGCTCTAAGTTCACTTAGAACAGGTCCACGACTGCTCCAAGTTCGCTTAGAACAGGTCCACGACTGCTCTAAGTTCGCTTAGAAAAGCTATTATATTTAATATCTTTTGTCGCTAATTTCCTTAAATAAAAAAAAAAACCGCAAACAGAAATTTGAAATGCATATGGAGGTTTATTACAGGTTGAATTGCTATTAAAACAGTGCATATACGTGCGGATATTGAACGAGGATTACATGTATGCCACTCGCACCAAACTTACTTTTTTAATCATGTTTCGGATATTTGATCATCATTTCCTCAACGTTCCGGAGTTTTTGTGGAATACACAACTTGTATATTTGTTGACATCAAAATGCAGCGTACATTTTGTGGACAAAGAGTGAAAGACAGGTATGTACTGACCACTCGCGTGCAAATTTTAAAATGAACTGGCAGTTTCCAAAGCGGTTAATTATATATACACAGAGCTGCTCTAATTCTTGACCGGAGCTGCTCTAGAAAAGAACAGGTATAGAGCTGTTCTAATTTATGACTGCTCGACGTTAACTTAGAACAGGTCTGTGACTGCTTATGACCGCTTCGCGTCTGCTCTAAGTTAACGTAGACAGCTCTATGACTGCTCCAAGTTCACTTAGAACAGGTCCATGACAGCTTTGCGTCTGCTCTAAGTTAACTTAGAGCAGTTCTCATGACTGCTTTGCGACCGCTTTGCGTCTGCTCTAAGTTAACTTAGAGCAGTTCTCATGACTGCTCTCCATGACTGGTTGGGCGAGAGGTTAGAACTGGTCGCATCTGTATATATATATATTACTAATTAACAGAGTCGAAATTTGGTGTCAACCTCATTTATTAACTGTTCATCGGACATCCATTTATTTATGCCATCAATGTATAGTTTCACTTGAAGATTAACAAGACAAAAGATCTTCATCGTCTTTGGGGGTATTTGTCAATACACGAAAACATGAATTAAGAACCAGCGACGGAACGGCGTGTATTGATCTGAGATACGTTTTTTATAAGGTGAAATTGACAAATGAACACAAAATTTAAGAGGTTTTTAAATATTTATTTATTTATTTTTTGTTTTTGGAATAGAATATAAATTTTCCAAATAAAAGCAACAATAATTCAATTGTCGTTTATTTCAAATATAAAATGGCGAAGTAACAAAGTATTAAAACGTAATCAAAGATTTAATTTAGGGGGCACCGGGTGCGAACCGCTTAATCCTCCACTGCCGATCATCTAACGTAGCGCCGGTCTATGTTCCATCACATACAGACATGACCTTTCAAGTGAGACGTAGATAGTTCCCATTGGTGTAGGACTGTCTTTGAAGAGGGGGGGGCAAACTTCTAAATAAAACAACAAAAAACAAAAAGCTAATTGGAACACTAAATGTGTGTGTATGGGGGAAGGACTTCTAAAATAATGCGACAAGAAGATAAAAAAGGTAATATAACACTTCTAAAATCCACTATATGTGGAGAGGGGGGGGGCTCTAAATTTTGTGTCATGATGCAGAAAAAAAAGCTACTTTACAAACAGGGGAAAGAGGGGGGAGGGCAAAAACATACTTTTGACTTTCACATTGCCCCCCCCCCTTCCGGCTCCTAAACCCGTGATTTCCAATACGGCCAGCATGTTCAGTGACAATGACCAAAGTTCAAGGACAGACATTGCGTTCGATCGCTGCTTACAAAATGCAAACCCATCTTTCACACGTTCGATTTTATATAGCATTTTCACACGACCTTTTCCAGTATTTTTTGATTGACGAAGAACATATAGTTACGAAGGAGTTGTCAGCGACTGATCATATATATATATATATATATATCTCCATATACATGTATCCCATTCGTTGTACTTTGCCTTAAGATTCAACAGTTTGTTATATTCTGAATGATACCTTTCAATTCTGGGTGGAGGTCTTCCTATATCTTAGCATACAAAGACGTACCGCTGGAATGGGTCACTTTTTTGACAGGTCAAATATATCAATCGGATGCAATTTTCATCAATCTTTTATATCAAAGGGTAGAGAATTTGACATGTCACTATATATCAATGGATGGGAAATTTATCCACTGAACATTTGTAATCATGGAAAAAAAAACTGCACTTGATATAGGAATTAAGAATATATTTCAAGCCGGGTATTAAAATACCAATATGCACATGGATAGCAACTATACAATTTTGTGACGAAATGTAAATTTTATAGAATTTTGTTATGAAATATACCAAAATATATAAATGGGTATGGATTTCAAAATATTGATTATATTGATGTGATGTTTTGGAGATCTAAGCCGTACATACATGTACGTACCCCAAAGTATAGGTTGAGACCAACCCCCTCCCCTGGCGTCAATACAAATAGGCGAAGTTAGCATCGTGTTAAACGTAATCATAATCCCCAAAACACATACAAAATTGAGTGTAAGGCAACACAGACCTCCGACAAAGCGAAGGCAGGATCAGGTGCCATGGAGGAGTAAGCATCCTCTGCTGACCGGTCACACCCGCCGCGAGCCCGTAGTTGAAATAAAGTAAACGGGATTACCCGTAGTCAAGTATAGTAGGAAAATGACAGTCTAAAGGGTATGAAATTAATCAATCAACATATGACTTAGTTATACTCTGTAATCCATAATATATGCGATGTAGTGTTGATCACATGTAATGTAGATCACATTATTGGACACTCAGCAGTGAATTGTCTAGTATTGGTAAAATTTACTTAAAATGAGAAAAAAACATACGGAAAAGTATAAGAGTACCCTTCCTGCTAGACCGCCGTGTCTCTGGTGAATGTAGCACGGATAGACGGTTATTTCAATGTCCAGTGAACCGAGATTTCAATTAGGGATATGTTCGATATGTACAAAATGAAATAGTATATACATGTACATGTACAGTAAAAGATAGAAATAGGACACCACCAAAGCGATACATGATTCTCCCGCATATATTATGAACCCAGGGACTTAAATGCTTATCGAGAAAAAGAATCCATGGAATTTTGCAAAATAAATCGAAGTGAAAGGGTTACTAACAACTCTTTGAAAAAAATGACACAGTTCCCCTTTAAATATGCAAATCTACACAATATGATCTTTCTTCGTACCAAGCGTCAGTAAATTCTCCCAGATGATTTAGGAGGAGTTGCAACATTGGATTACATTTTCCTTTTCATGTGCACATCTCCAAATTGTGAACTGTCTTTGTACCAAGTTTCATTCAAATCCTACCAAGGGTTTGGGAAAAGTTGCAAAGACAACGTATTTAGAATACAAACCTAAGTCCAAGGTCCATAACTCCTTAAAACAATAGGGCACCGCTAAGCCGGTACATGATACACTCGCATTTATATTGGACCCGTGGATTTAAATGTGCATAGCAAGAAAGCCATGGCATTTTACATAACAAATGTGATTTCTTAAAAAAGAACTGATGTAGATCCCCTCATAATATGCATATCTACACAATCTTTCAGTGTACCAAGTCTCATTAAATTTTCCCGACGGGTTTAGGGAGGAGTTAGAGGCAAAGTATTTCACGTAGAAAAAGTTAAATCCAATGGTCGCAATTCCTTTAAAACCATTGGATTTATTGATCTTTCTTTGTAGCAAATTTCATAAAAAATTTCCAAGGGTTTAAGAAAGGTTGCGAAGACAAAGAGAAAGTGGACAGACGGACAGATGGACATACGGACAAGAGCGGTACAGCATAATACGCCCGTTTTCTATGCGGGCCTATAAAAATATAAAATGGCGAAGTAACAAAGTATCAAACGTAATCATTGTCCAAAAAACACATACAAAATCGAGTGTAGGGCAACACGGACCTTCGAAAAAAGCGAAGGCAAGATCAAAAATAACGGGATTTAATGTGACAGATCACCACTATTGATTTTAAGGTCACAAGGTCAATGGCCAATCTTTTATGTGCATAAGATGTTTTCTATTCAATATCTTGGGAACAAGCGTCAAATGTTGTATACTGATGCACCTCTAGAGCTGCAAAAGCGGTGATTCATATCACAGATTTTTAGAAATGTCTTAAAGATCAGAGTTCTTGTTATGACTGACGCTGACGAGTAGTTAACATGGACCTGAATGCATATTTTTTACCATCACTGCAAACATTCTTAATGCAAAATTGATCCATACAGAGGTATGCATGTTTCCGAAACATTCTTGTTTATAAATGTTTTCCAACTACGCAAGATTTAATCAAAATATAAAATGCATTACCAAGGATGTCTTTTTATGAGAAATGATGTTGATAATAATTCTAACAATATTTATATTATGGAAAACATTTTGAAAAGTACTTTATAGTCTATCTGTCTAATGTATACATGTATATACCCATCTCTAGTATATCTTTAATATACCCAGGGGTGCCTCTTTGCTCACCTTTTGTAATATATAAAGCACTGAGAAATTCTCTGTCACATTGTACGAAATACCCACCTCCAACCCTGCCCGGGATTCAACTCGCACTGCATTTGAAGTTTAACGTAGAATTGTTGTTAGTCCTCCTTGTATCACATTGCATTCCGCAATATTCATTCTTATTATGTACAACGGCACAAAGCGTGACCTATACATGATACCCAAGTCCCCGAAAATGAAGGTTCGTTTTCTCTAGGTCAATATGCATCCATATATTAAACAAAATTTGGACAAACACGGACCCCTGGGCACACCAGAGGTGGTATCAGGTGCCTATGAGGAGTAAGAACGGTCACACCTGCCGTCTTGACAGGTGAACGGAGCAACCCATACTCAAATCAGTGCAAAAGGCTTAGATATTGCTGTGAAACACATCATACAGCATTCAACCCAATAGCAAGTCATAGCGGCAAACTAAATCGTTTTAATGACCAAAAATTTACGAAATTCTGCCTTTAAACGTGATTGTTGAAACCTCTGCAACAACAACCTGTTTGTTAGTATCCTACCTCGATTCAAAAACATCATACACTGTTCTTACGTATCAAATAAGTTGAGAGACATACACACCATATGCTGGTGATGAAGGAATATTGCTACATAAATATGGGAAGTTGACGTAGGAGAAGTTGAAATCGTCCCATTTGTCATGAAGTGGACTTGTTAGTTTTCCGTTATTTTCAATATATCCTGTTCAAATTGCGTTCCTTACGACGACATAGTACCCCACAAGAATACAAAGTTGTACGTGTGATTGCAAATTGAATGTACAATGTTCTGTTACATCCATATTTAGTGCATATTCAGTTTTGTTTAAATCTTGTTTATTTCCTTGCGTTATTGAGGTTCAAGTTAGGCGCATATATCTCCCGCGGTAAATCATATAAAATATTTCAACTAGTGACAAAATAAAAGTCTGATTAATATGTAAAGGCCCAGTCACACCGCCCGAACTTTGTTGGAGCGTTCCTGGAACGGTGAAAAAAATCATCTCCGCTCGTTACCGTTCACCACCGTTTAACAGAAGTTGGCCTCCGTTAAGACAACGCCGTATACGCTCGGCCACCGCTGATAGTCCCTCCTACCGCTCCAAAAGTTTCGAACTGCACAAAATATTGCGAGCGGTGAGGAGAGGAAGAGGACAATATTACCCCCCGCTAAAGTTTACACCGCCGCTCCAACAACGCCCAGTCAAAGTTTTGCACCGTAGAAACGCAAGTTGTGGGAACGACTTCGGTCCGCTAGGCCAACGCAAGAATCTTGAACGCTTCTTCGCCAGCTTTGCCCGGGCGGTGATTAAACGTTGCACAAACTTTGGTGGAGCGGTTGTTAGCATTTTACGAGCGGACACAGGGATTGCTGGAACGGTGTCGGGCGTTGAAGCAGCGATCCTATTGCGGTGATCAACTTTTGGTTTGGCGTTGATACTAGGAGGTGTCGCGAGAACGCCGCTTTATACAAACGATCTCGCGTCACTGCTAAACAAACGCTTCTCTACCGTTAAACCAACGCTAAAAGCAACGCCAGCTTTCACAGGTGCACCGCTAAGGCAACGCCCATGTTTTCGATTTATTTCCCCTATTTTGCGCGGTGACGAGCGTTGTCTAAATTCGGCACCGTTGAAGGAACCGCTCCCACAACATTCGGAGGGCAGGTGAGACGGGCCTTAAGCAACCCACGATGTTTAGTTTGTATGATTTTGAATAGAGTTTGAGTTGTTGTTGAGTGATCGGAATTATCAAAAATGTAGGAATTCCACCATGCCGCTATGCTATGGCAAATTTGTTTATGGGAGTAAAATGGTCCATGGGTCTATTGTTAATGTGTGAAGGTATTCGCTTTTTGCATCACTAAATGATTTTCTTTATTATATTATAGATCGTAATGCCAGTAAATGGAATGGTCTTTAGGTCTGGACATTCAGATGAAATTCGGATAGTTCCAGTTATTGATGACATGAAAGAATTCGAAATTTTCATAGGAAACGTTGACATAAAAATACCAATTAAAGCCGGTGGTTCCTATGTTAAGGCAGGTAAAGGAATAGCAAGCCCAGTTGGTTATAGTGGCTGCAAAGATGAGTACTTCCATGTAGCGATGAAAAACGTAAAATCATCAAATCACATCGATCCATCATCATTTGTTGACAATGTCGATTTAAAACCAGAATGGAAAGAGGAATGCAAAGAATTCACTTTCAAACACATTGGCGTGAATGATTTAGGTAAACTAGGAAAAGGCTTTATGGATCTGTTGAAAAAATTTGTTAAAAGAGCTCTGGATTGGGTAAAAACGCATGTACTTGATATAATATTGAAACTGTTGCCAGACAGTCCAATTTTGGGTAAAATTGGAAAAATTGCAAAGGCATTCATGGGTATTATAAATTCAGCAAGTAACGTTGGTCATATGTTTGCTGGTATGGCTGAAAGTGGACATGCCTTTGACGATTTTAAATCAACAATGGGATCACTTGCTGATATATCCAAAGGGCTCGGCGACATTGGAAAAAGTGCTGGAATTTTTTTGACAGAAGTTGGAGTTCCTAAAGATATAACGAATGGGTTATCACAGTTTGCAAACGTTGCTAATCTAGTAAGCAGCGGTTTTGACAGTACTGGTGATCTACTTGGAGGTGGTATGGACTTTGAAAATGGTAATGATTTAGGTGTTGCCAGTGACATTTTAAAACATACTGGTGAACTTGCCGGCGGTTTAAAAAATGTTTTAAACGATGCCGGCATTTCAAATGAAATTACAGATGCTTTAGGTACTGTTCAAACGGTAACGAATGGTGTTGAAAGTGTCGTGGAGACAACTCCACTATCTTTCAAATTTTTTTCGTATAGTGGTCTACTGTGATATGTATCCGTTTTTAACACAGTGTACTTCGCCTTCATGCTACATAAAAGGTATCCAATCTCTCCCGTAACACGCAACATTGCTAATTACTTTTCGCCACATACTATCTATTATCTATAAATTTAAAAATCTAAATAATTTCAAACTTAATAAAACATACGCAGCCTAAAATTATGACATATATTCTGACATTACCATCAATGCTATAATATATTTCTCTAGATTCAAAATCTTAAACAAACCGGCGATCCCTCCTATAGAAGTCATACCATGTCTATGTGCAACATGGGTAATTCAGAAATCAGACGATGAATTGCTTATACCACTAATGCGACAGTATAATCACAGTATATATGAATACAACACATAGTTATCAAAATTCATATGACCCTAACCAAATATTTTATACACATAATAGGATGTAATACTAGATCTAAAATTGAAATCTAATAAAATTATGAATGAAATTATCTGCTTATCATCTTGAACTCTGGTTGAATCTGAAAAGATGGTGAGGGAAAAAAATAGCAAAAAATCTCCTTGTACTGGACTCATATAACTAAACGGATACGGTGCTAATCAAGCTCACCCAAAAATAAGATTACCAAATCACTCCTATAATCCAGGTGGACACGCATGAACAAATTAAGCCGAGGTCTAAATACTCCCCACAAGGGGTAATTTACGCAACGAGAGGAGAACATGTCAACAATTCAGTAGTGTATTTTTCAAAATTCCTGGATTCTTGACCAAAATTTACCTCAAGATGAGGGAGGAATAGTATTGCCAATAAAAACTCAGAAAATTCTAGAAGGGTCGCCTCTATTTTAATTGGTCCTTAAATCACCTCTTCGCTTTCAAAAAAAAGAGGTTAAAGCAGTTCTTACAATGAAATGAAAATCTGTTCGCATTGTTTTATTTATTTCGAATAATTCAAACCGTCTTGAAATAAACATCAATGATCACAAATATATTCTATACATGTGGAAATAAAGATAATTGATTGGGATGACAATGTACATAAGCAAAGACAGCCCTGGCTTCGAATGTTTAGAATTCGCACACAATACAACATTAAAATCTCGGAGTTTGAAACGGTCAACTAGTACGAATGAGTCAATTTATTTTACTGACCTGTCCTTTTGCCGACACCGCGCGGTTAAATTTATCAAATATGTGGGAAATTCCTTAGGGACTCATAGATGGTATGATGTTATCTTTGAGTCATTTCACACCGACTCCGGATCGGAGCAGTGCAATAAGGTGGATGACATGAGGAACAACAATTGTGTGATTCTTCGCCAGGGTGGCTCTAATAAACCTCGATTAAACACTAATTAATGAACAAAATAGCAATCTATATAATGAGCTGCCGAATCTGAGCTTGTTTACAGATGTTCCCTTCTTCAACACACGCGAAGATAGTGATACGGTTATAAGCCATGCACAACACCCATCAAATTTTTACAAGAGTGGAAAAATCTCACTTCGAACTTTACCTCACTGAAAGGGATTCTGTCTGTGGATCATACACCGTCTCCTGGCAGTGATGTTTCTTATACTAATAAAGATTATTCGCATTCATTTCACACAAACATCGATAAATATATTATTATTTTATAATAGTGGATGAACAATGCGTAGTCATGATACAACCACCCGATTGGTGGTACACTCATAATAGGAATATTTAAAAAGCTAGCGGGGGATCCCATCGTCCACTTCCCAGCATTATGTACAATCATGCCACCACACTGCCATAGTTTAGTCCCAACCTATCCAGTACATCAAGAGTTTGTCTCGTACGAATCAGTTTTTGAATCGAGGCAGGCACATACAGACAAGTGTTCGCAGGGTCAACAGTCAGGTGTTGAAAGGCACATATTCGTAAAATCATCGAGAGACGTACAGTATGGAGAGCGAAATTGCATTACTAATGTATCGCCTATGCCAACCTTCTGGGATTCCAAATGCGTCTAATTTCATAACCATTGTTACCTAAATCACACACTGATTGGACTACGTATCCATTACCCTGATCAAAGACTATTGGCACAAAACAGCTAGTCGCGAACCGTGTCAACAAGGGATGACTACTACCTTGCGTCACAATGAGACCACCTGAATTCACGACCTGTGGTATGCTATTGTGCAGCGTATCCCAACCATACTCTGTAAATTGTCTCAGAGAAGTCTTATGTTAGATGAACTATCACACGAAGATGTTGGATTCTGATCAAAACTAAAAATATAATCATGTGACTTTATCTAACATCATACCTAAATTTGAATGCTATTCATGATCTATAAGAGATAGTACACGGTGGCTCATCAACAGTGGAATGAGAGAATCAACCGAATCATACCTGATCGTTACTTTACGCGTTAGTTCCCATATCTGTAACTCGTCCAGTGAGCAACACCTGGAGACACCGAGGTATTACGATAGTTTGTCAACGTAATAAACCTTGTGCGCGCAAAGGAGTGGTAAGTCAATAAAAAAGAAACAAATTAGAATTTCATGCATCAACTGAATCCAATAAAGCCTTAATGTGTTGTACACATACACACCTATCTACGTAGTCGACGGGCAACGTAACTTTTGTATAAGGCTAATGACACAACACCCGAGAGTTCCAGCCCCTTAAGGCACAATGTTTCATATGATGCAGATATCAATCGACTGAAGGGAAGCAGCATTTTAATAATGGCAGTTGGAATCAAAAACCAATAGGGCTTAAAATTTTATTAATATCAATACATAGTTTATACAGGCAGTATACTATCATATACTAAATTATATATACTATACTATAATCTAGATCGCGGATACATTAGACTTTCGTCACAGTACTCCGAGTCAATTTCAATCATATGCAGCACTTCCTAATACACTTATATTCTATTTGTGCTAGACGATAACGAATGGATTTATATAAAATCCACCTACAATAGTTCACCCGTTTACATCAGTAAAACTTCCCAAATCTACGAACAAACATGTACCAATCGTAACATCTTATTTTTCTGGTCACATTATACCTTTACTCCTACATAGGGATAAACACCCAGACTGTTTTCCCCTTTTAACAATGATAAATAAAAACAAATTAACTTTATCTAGTTATACCATAGGGTTATGATGCTATCATTACTACACTTGGTGTAACACAAAAATCTCTAAACAAGAATATTAACATCCTAAGCCTTCATGAGCAACACTTAGCAGTCCACATTCGACACCTGTAATAACCACGTCTGCCCTAATAACATATCAACTCCATCTAAAAGTCCATTTTGTATAAAAACAATTTAAAAATTCTGGAAGAATCTTTGGACATAAATAATTTTCATAAATGGTTAATTATTATATTGTCAAGAAATAATTGTAATTATAGCGATAACAAGTAAAACGTTGTAATGGTATGCAAGGGTATTCTCTTCCACCTATATCAATAACATACCTTAAACCATACTCACCTACATTTCTTCTTATATTAAACCCTACACAGAAATTCACCATTCTTTACAACCCGATGTTCACAAAAAAGACACACTCTATCCCTGGACGTATTGGCAATGATTGGTCTAGATTTCTCCTTGAATGTTTCTGTTAATATCTTTGCCAAACAGTTTCTACGTTTTTAAATTGAGATCTATGCCACTATCCCCTGACAATGAAGCGTCATTCTCTGTAGAGACTTTGTTTCGGTCAAGTAAAGTCTTATTTGGGCGATACTGTAGTAAGTTTTACCGATAGGATTACCCAGCGCCATTTCTTTTTTTATTTGTACACCTGAATGCAGCAGAAGTTTATTGGCATAAAGGGCTGCTTTGCAAAATTATTTATCCCTCCACCACTTTTTAAGTGATGTGAATATCACAAAAGTTGTTTTAACGCTTGCTGCCAACCTGAAAAACCTTTCGTGTTTCTTTTTATTTTTAAAAATAAAATTTAATCTTTCTCCCTTTATCGAGTTATAAAATACAAAAATTTTTATTTATTTTTTTTAAAAAATCAGAAAAATATTTTTCTTTTTTAATGTAATAAAATTATTTTTAAAATTTGTGATTTGCATACCAATATCTTCGTTAGACATACCGAGCTCAGAAAACACATTCACCCATATCAGATTATACGCATTTTCAAACGCCTTTTGCGACATTAGAAATGCTGCTTATTATATTTCTGGGGTCATCAATATTCTGGGTATATATCTTGATATCACTCACAATGGTGCCAGCTGTATGGGAAACATCAACTTGCTGTGCTTGCTACAATTTCTATGTCACCTAGTACATTAGTTACATCACCCCGACACTCCAACTCCACTCAAGAACTTCTTTAAGGAGCTGGAAACATCGGCAATTCCAGACGCAAGTTCTGATGGTTCATCAAACATGTTCCAGACGCTTTTACCGAGCGAATTGACTGTTGATTTCAACGGAAGAAGTAATGCCAGCAAGTCCGTTTGCACCTGTCTGTATATTCTCCAGTATTTTTGTGTGTTTTCATTCGATACGCCTATTATCATTCAAAAATATTTCCCAATCTCCCAGAAATAGCTCCCACATTTTTTGACGCACTTTGCATTGTATCTAATACCGGAGCATCACGACACCATTCTTATTAATGTCAAAATTAGCCAAAGCATCACAGAATACCACTTATGTTCATCGCACCTCTCTGTATTTTTTATTCAAAAACATCTGTAACATCAGACGACACGCCCAGTTCGTGCAGAAGATGACTTGTTGTTCCTGATACATACACTGACTGTTGAGGACATAGTATCAATGATCTCAGAAAAGTCTCCACTCTTTCCATTCCTGATGATACTTTTGGGTTTATTTGCTCTG
>CAJDSM010013603.1:653-17928 GCA_903981925.1 Ostrea lurida | reverse complement strand
AATTCTTTCCCATTTCCTGATTATACTATTGTTATGGTCTCCACGTACACTTTTCAACCACCATTGTTTACCCGTTGAACAATTACCTAAAGCATCCTGTAATTTCATTGAATGCCGGCATTGTCCTAAAAACATTTTTATTAAACCGCGGGGCAAGTTTCACCAGTATGTTTATAAAGATGTCATCTGAGCAACACCTAAAAAATTACCATATTTCCTTCAATAGTCATACCAACATTCCAAGTAGACCACCTAAGTATCTGTCAAAACCGCTGCTTACTAGATTAGCAACGTTTGCAAACTGTGATTAACCCATTCGTTATATCTTTAGGAACTCTCAATTCGTTCAAAAAAAATTTCCAGCACTTTTCCCATGTCGCCGAGAGCCTTGGAATATTATCAGCAAAGTGAATTCCAACATTGTTGATTTAAAAATCGTCAAAGGCATGTCCACTTTCAGCCATACCAGCAAAAACATATGGACCTAAGCTTACTTGCTGAATTTTATAATACCCATTGAAATGCCTTGCAATATTTTCCACAATTTTACCCAAAAAATTTGGAGCTGTCTGGCAACAGTTTCAATATTAAATCTCAAGTACATGCTTTTACCCAATCCAGAGCTCTTTTAACAAATTTTGTTCGAAACAAGAATCCATAAAGCCCTTTCCTAGTTTACCTAAATCATGTTCCACACGCCAATTTGTTTTTGAAAAAGGTGACAAATCTTTGCATTCTGTTCCCATTCTTTTAAACTCGGACTTTCAAACAAATTCGATGATTGGATCGATGTGATATTGGATGATTTTACGTTTTATTCATTCGCTACTATATGGAAATATCTCTATTACTGACTGCTCGAGCACTATACCAAACTGGACTTGCTATTCTACCTGTGCTCATACATTAGAAACCACCGGCTAATTCAGGTATTGTTTATTCAACCGTTTCCTATGAAAATTTCGGAATTCTTTCATGTCATCCAATAACTGGAAACTATCTCGGAATTTCATCATGAAACTGTCCCTCTGAGCCTTAAAGTCAGACCATTCATTTATACTGGTCATTACGATCTATTAATATAATAAAGAAAAATCATTTAGTGATTGCAAAAAGCGAAATACCTTCACACATTAACAATAGACCGCATGTGGACCATTTTACTCCCATAACAAAATTTGCCATAGCATAGAATCCCCGCATCATGGTGGAATTTCCTAAGCATTTTTGAGTAATTCCGGATCATCAACAACAACTCAAACTCTATTCAAAATCAATCAAACTAAACATCGTGGTTGCTTAAGGCCGGTCACACCGCGCCGAACGTTGTGTGGAGACGTTCCTTCAAACGGTGCCGGAATTTAGAAACGCTTCGTCACCCGGCAAAAATTAGGGAAAAAAATCCGAAAACATGGGCGTTGCCTTAGCGGTGCAGCTGCTGAAAGCTGGCGTGTGCTTTATGCGTTGGTTACTTACGGAGAAAGCGTATTTGTTTTAGCAGTGACGCGAGCGTTGATAAAGCGGGCTGTTCCGCGACACCTCCATATATCAAACGCCAAACCCCAAAGTTGATCACCGCTATGGATTCGCTGGCTTCCAACTCGCCGACACACGTTCCAGCGCAAATCCCCCGGTCCCGCTCGTAAAAATGCTAATCAACCGCTCCACCAAAGTTTGTGCAACGTTTCAATCACCGCCCGACAAAGCGTGGGCGAAAAGAAGCGTTCAAGATTTCTGCGTTTGGCCTAGCGGACCGAAGCGTCGCACGACTATGCGTCTAGCGCTGCCAAACTTTTTACTGGGCGTGTTGGGAGCGGCTGTGAACTTTGCCGAGGGGGTAAATTTGTCCTTCTCCTCACCCTGCTCGCAATATTTTGTGCAGCTCGAAAACTTTGGGTAGCATTGCGGATAGGAGAAGACTATTCAGCGTGGCCGAGCGTATAGCAGCGTTGTCTTAACGGAGGCCAACTTCTGTTAAACGGTGGTGAAGAGAGTAACGAGCGAGAGATGATTTTCACCGTTCCAGGGAACGCATCTCCAACAAATAGATTCGCGGTTGTATGTGTGACATGGGCCAATTACATATTAATTCAGGACTATATTATTTTGTTCACTTGATTTGAAATATTTTATATGATATAACCGCGGAGATATTGCGACCTTAACTTGAACCTCAATTAACGCAAGCGATAAATAAACAAGATTTAAAACAAAACCTGAAGTTACTGCACCTAAAAATATGGATGTTAACAAAACATTGTACATTCAATATATGCAATCACCACGACAACCTGTTTGTTACTTCTTGATGGTATACTATGTCGTACGTAAGTGAACGCCCAATTTTGAATCGGATATATTTGTAACCAATAACGGAAAAAACCAACAAAGCCCACTTCATGTACAAAGGAGACGATTTACAACTTCTCCTACGTCAATCTTCCCATCATTCTATTAGCAAATTATTCCTTCATCACCAGCAATAAGGACGTATGATATCTCTACAACTCATATACATATTTGGATCGTTTTGAACAACGTGAATATGTATTATTTATAATTATCGTATATTTTTTATTATTTTTTTTTTAATTTATTTATATATATATATTTTTTTTATATTTTGTTTTTTTTTTAATGATGTTATATTTCTTTTTATATTTATATTTCTATTATTTAATTTTTTATTTTTTATTATTTTTTATATTTATGTTTTTTATATTTAATGATATATTATAGTGGATGTGGTTGTTATGGAGTATGTGGTGGTGGAATGTTTAGAGTCTGCTACTGGTGGATACTCACACAAATACAGTTTTTATTGCAGAGGTTCAAACAATTCACGTTAAGGCAGGAATTTTCGTAAATCTTTTGGTCATTAAAAACGATTAGTTTGCCGCTATGACATTGCTATGGTTGATATGCTGATCAATGATGCATGTGTTTTCACAGCAATATCAAGTCCTTTGCACTGATATTGAGTATGGGTTGCTCCCTTCAACCTGTCAAGACGCAGGGTGTGGACCGTTCTACTTCCTCATAGGCAACCTGATACACCTCTGTGTGCCGCAGAACTGGTCCGTGTTTGTCCCAAAATTTTGTCCTCAATATATGCATTGCATATAACCTTTAGAGAAAAACGAACCCTTCAAATTTTCTTGACTTGTGTGATCATGTATAGTTCTACGCAATGTGCCGTTGTACACTACATAAGAATGAATATGCGGAATGCAATGTGCATACAAAGGAGGACTTAACAACAAATTTCTCACGTTAAACTCTTTTCCAAATCTGCAGTGCGAGTTTGAATCCCGGCAGGGGTTGGAGGTGTCGTATTCGACAATGTGACAGAGAATTTTCTCCAGTGCTTTATATATTACAAGAAGGTTGAGCAAAGAGGCACCCCTGGGTATGATAAAAATATACTAGAGATGGTATTATACATTATATCATTAGACATGATAACTATAAATTACTTTCAAAAGTTTCACAAATATAAATATTGTTAGAATTATACAACATTTACATATCGCATAAAAAAAACAATCTTTCGTATGCTTTATATTTTTGATAAATAAATCTTGCGATGTTGGAAAACATTAAAAACAAGAAGGTTCGAGAAACATGCATACCGCGGTATGGATCAATTTTTGTCATTAAGGAACTCTTGGCAGTATTGTAAACAAATGCATTCCAGGTCCATGTTAAATACTCGTCAGCTGTCTCCTAGTTTCATACCACAAGAACTTCGATCTTTAAACATCTAAAAATCTGTGATATAATCACCGCCTTTTTTTGCTCCCTCTTAGAGGTCTCGGATTTCTATCTTATACTAGTATCTCTCTCTTAGTGGAGACTTTTCTGAGATCATTGATACTATGTCCTCAACAGTCAGTGATGTATCAGGAACAACAAGTCATCTTCTGCACGAACTGGGCGTGTCGTCTGATGTTACAGATGTTTTTGATAAAATACAGAGAGGTGCAGATGACATAAGTGGTATTGTGGATAGCTTGGCTAATTTTGACATTAATAAGAATGGTGATGCTTCGGTATTAGATACAATGCAAAGTGCGTCAAAAAATGTGGGAGCTATTTCTGGGAGATTGGGAAATTTTTTGAATGATATAGGCGTATCGAATGAAAACACAAAAATACTGAGGAATATACAGACAGGTGCAAACGGACTTGCTGGCATTACTTCTTCCGTTGAATCAACAGTCAATTCGCTCGGTAAAGCGTCTGGGAACATGTTTGATGAACCATCAGAACTTGCGTCTGGAATTGCCGATGTATCCAGCTCCTTAAAGAAGTTCTTGAGTGGAGTTGGAGTGTCGGGTGATGTAACTAATGTACTAGGTGACATAGAAATTGTAGCAAGCACAGCAAGTGATGTTTCCCATACAGCTGGCACCATTGTGAGTGATATCAAAGATATATACCCAGAATATGATGACCCCAAGAATATAATAAGCAGCATTTCTAATGTCGCAAAAGGCGTTGAAAATGGTATATCTGATATGGGTGAATTGTTTTCTGAGCTCGGTATGTCTAACGAGATATTGGATGCCATATCACAAATAAAGAAAACCACGAAAGGTTTTTCAGGGTTGGCAGCAAGCGTTGAAAACAACTTTGGTGATATTTCCAACATCACTAAAAGTGGAGGGATAAATAATTTTGCAAGCAGCCTTGCAAAACTTGCTTCAGATGTACAAAAAGGCGCTGTATCTATCGGAAAACTTACTACAGTATCGCCAAATAAGACTTTTGCCGAAAGTCCTCTACAAGATGACGCTTCATTGTCAGGGATAAGTGGCATAGTCTCAAAATTTAAAAACGTAGAAACTGTTGCAAAGACTATAACAGAAACATTCAAGGGATCACCAATCATTGCCAAAAGTCCAGATGGGTAACTTATCACAAATTTCATAATTACAAATATATTCTTGACATTTCCATATATTTATCCAATCAATTTAATAAAATCTGATAATATGATATGTTTACAGAGGTTTACTGGCGAAAGTGAATGTCGGTGCAATGACTGTCGACGACTTTTTAACCTCTGCAAATGATGCTGCATATGAAATACGTTCGAAGTTGCCGGAGATAGATACATTGATTAGTACGTTTGTCAACGCCACAGAAAATGTGCCCCTTCAGTCGTTGATATCTGCATCATATGAAACATTCCAGGACATTGCAAACAAGTATGCCGTGACTCTAGATGGGGACAAATTGTCAATGACATCAATGGTTTACTCACTGCCTGGAAAAGGTAAATTAAAATTAATATTCGTACACGAACAAACAAATCATACTAAATCATGTTTGACTTCAACTTATGGCCACTTACTCAAATGATGCATAGTAATAATATTTTTTTTCAGAATCCACATTTGATTATCACAACTTCTGGCATTTGTTGTTGCACAACACCCCTGAAGTCGTTCCTTTACAAATTTTGATATATTTGTGAGGAACAACGCAATTACGTTAAAGGCTCCCATAAGAAAATGCAGTCATAATCTGGTGTGAAATTACAACTCAAATTCACAATAACAATTTTAATTGTATCGGTTAAACTCCGAGACCATGCTTCCCATACCTTGACTGCGATCGGGGTATCATACATTTCCCACATACTAATTACCCGTGACGTAATTTTGGAAAACATCAGAGGCCTCTACTTCAAAATTTCATCAATATCTTGTTTACCACTGAGAATTAATAAACTCAAAAAATAAGAGTTCTAACATTCTAAGTTAAGGAAGTTGCTCCCAACACTTTTCAAAAGCATAAATAAATGCAGAATCTGTATTACAAAAAATGTGTAACTGACTGTAGCAGGTATCGTGAAACTGTCGCATTGTTTACATGCGATAACCCTCTTGAATGCAAATGAGTCCATTGTTTAGATACAGAAAAGGGGCGATTTCAAGGTCGCGATATAATATAGATATTACATTTGCGCATGATGAATACCGAGAATTGGAGAGTGATGCAATACAAAGACTAGGAATGATATAATAATTTCACTTGTACAATTTTACACTATACATTTTATCTTTTGTATGCCGTTAGGTAAATAAAGACTTAAAAGAGAGCACTCTAAATGTTATTATCGTTTTCCCTACATATGACGTTTCAACTTATACATCATTACTCCAGCTTTTTGCATTGTTCGAAGTCAGATGCCGCGAAGCATCATACACATTTAATATACCATTACTCAATTTTCTCGGGGAAACCTTAACCTAGCTGCAAAACAAGCAATCTAAACCTGTTATGGTACATGGCTTAAAGTTTTTCTAATTTCTTATGAGAGGCAAAGAAAATTTTAATATGTTAAGCCGTTCTTCAAACTCGCTGACTATGGATTACTCCGTTTACGTGATCAAGACAATGGATTGACGGCAGGTATGACCGGTCGACAGGGGATGTTTACTCCTATGCATTTGATTCCATCTCTGGTGTCTCCAGAGATCCATGTTTGCCCATTTTTTGTTTTGTATTCTGCTTGAGACTTACGAAGTTGATCACTGTTCGTTGCATTTGTGAGTGCCTTTTCATTAGGATGATACTGAGCGATTAGCACTCGAGGAATTTCATAAATAATGATCTAAAGGTGAAATGATATTTCTATTTCTAATTTACTCAAACTTGCTGTATGTGATTACGGTTTGGACACACCAATGACTATTTCATTATTCATCCAGTCCAACAATCACACCATCATAGATATTAGTGATTGAAAATACAGAGTTAGAAACTACCCTAGTTTCACCGAATTCTCATGACGTGTTAAGACTGCTATTAATTGTTTGCTTTTTAAAAATAAATATTGACAAGTTTTCTTATAAAATCAGACAATTATTTCTGTAACAATGGTGAAAAAAGAGTTTCTCGTTGTTAATTTCTACCTATTAATCATTGTATTTTTATCAATCCACAAAATCCGAAAATATGCTTGTAAACCATTGGAAGGGTCTCGATTATGAATTTCTTGCATGCATTTCAGTCTGAAATATATTAATTTTCTACGGGCTCACGGCGGGTGTGACCGGTCAGCAAAGGATGCTTACTCCTCCATAACACCTGATCCTGCCTTCGCTTTTGTCGGAGGTCCGTGTTGCCCTACACTCGATTTTGTATATATGTTTTTGGGACTATAATTACGATTAACACATTGTTTACTTCGCCATTTTATATTTTCAATATAATTAACACCACTTCCGGTGTGAATTAGAATTTATGTACATATACTCCAAATGTCGTTTAAATTATTCAGTGTAGTTCTTTTTCTTCAACAGTGTGCGACCACTTTCAACACGGTATTGCTCGAGGTCTACAACACACCTGTATTCCATTTGATGATTGTATGGGGCTGGAGTGCGAACTTCATATTCCATTGGGCTTTACCTCGAAAACCCTATCATTTTCCATATCCATCAATGCAGAGAAGAGAACTTTATCGACCACGGTCAATAATGTCAGACGAGAAATGCAAATTCAAAGTATGTTTATTTCAGGTCTTTTTATAACAATGCATTATATTTTAGTCATATACTCGATTTTATAAATTACGAAATTAATCACCATTCATTATCATTTCATAAGTACCATTATGGCGAGCCTTTTCCATCGGAAAAACGCATGTTTGTATGTAAATATAACATATAATTATGACCAATTTCTACCAATATTCAGTTTTTCCACATCTTATTCGATTGGACAAAGTAGTGGTTTGAAGTTTCAAATTAGGTAATGTAGTACAAATAAGAAATATTTTCCAGAAGTACGTTTACTATAGCCACAATTTGTAATTAATGTCAACTTGCAAGGATTGGTATGTAGATAAAGAAATGTTTTTCCAGAGCGTAATACTATAAACTACATGTACTTAAAGGTTATAAAGGCGTAGATTAATTGGGTTTAATGTATTATATTAGATGTTTTTGAAACATTGACAAGCTATAAGGGCATTTATTTCACGTTTTTGAAGTTTTCGACAAACAAACATGCTTCCGTCAAACAGTATTATCAAAATTATAATTTATTTCCATGCTGTGCATGGGGTGGAAAAAAAAGAGATGGTTTTCTTTTCATGGCATCCACTTTTTAGTATGAAATCTTCTGTGTGATTAACCTACACTGTTATGCGTTTTGTCCTTACAGATGGCTCTATGCAAATACCGATGATGACTATCGATATAAGCGGTGGTTTCCAAGCCGTGTTATCGGGATCCATGGAATTGACAGAACATTTTGAACTTTTGATAAGTTCTTCCATAAAAACCTGTATTCCAAATGTACAGAGGTGCTTCCCACGTGTGAAAATTCTGGACAATTTGAGAGTAAACTTCAACCTGACTGAAAAATCAGGTAATGTTATAAACGATCTAAATAATGGATTATTTGTGCTATCATATTTTGATGTAAGATACTAGAATCAAAGAATATGTGAAAACCAATTTTTCCCTCTGAGAATAAAAAAAATAAGCACGTCGTTGAGGATTATATCAGTATCTAGCAACGGAAAACATTACTTGACAATGGGTGATATTATAAAATATATCACATGCGTCAAATTTCTGCGCATACGGTTCGTTGTAGATTGTTAATTGCACGTCGTTTGAGCGTTTGTGATCAACTTGAATACCTGCAGCAATACATATAACAGCTCATGACAATGATGAATCAAAAGTCAACAGACGATTACTAAAACATTTGGTTGTTTATATAACATTCGGTATGACGAAACAATTATTAGATGTAGTTGACGTTCAAGCAACATTATCAATTTCCACCCTACGATAAACCGTTTAACAATGGTTTTGTCAGTGTGAACATTTGCAATGTTATCGTCTACTACATGCATTATTTATATAATGATACATGGAATGGTATAAATATTAGTTTTGTGTTCATAAAGAACGTATGATCAATGAATGCATATAAACCTGGATTATTAAATTGAGAAATATTGTATTTCAGGTGATCAGACAAGGAAAAGAAGAATGGCCTCAATATCAGGTAAATACAGATACATAGTGACGCCATTCCCATTTTATTAGCTAAGGTTTATTTTCATGCTGGATTTTGTATGTGCATTACAGATAAAAATCACATTATTGAATGTACTGATAGCAGTACTGTATTGAAGAAAATGATTCAAATCGTATTTGTATCTTTCAATATAAAATATTGCATTCAAAGTCAACTTATAATGCTTTTGATACAAGTTTTGAAATAAATCATTATAGCCTATCAACTTTTCAGATATAGTTGTGTTTCTTTTTTGTCCAGGTTATTCATGCCCCTTTCGAGTGCAATTTTTGTTTTGTTTTTCTGTTGATGTGAATCATACATCCCTGAACACTTTTATAGATAGATAAAACAGAGATCTTGGTTTATTGATTGTATATGCGCAAAAACTGATTGCCGGTTTCACAAAGATCCCTTCTTGCTCAAAGGGGATAGGGCAAATTTTGCAGCCCTTCACCGGCAGTGGTAACGTCTCCATGTGAGTGAAAAATTCTGGAACATTAAACTACTTTTATATACAATCGATCAATCAACCAACCAATTCATAACATGCAGTTATTTCATCACTCATTTCCTCATAGAATTCATTAATATATTGCATTGAGAAGTGGGAAATAAAAGACAGGGTATCATATTATATAGTCTTTAATCGGGCGTGGTACCGTACAATACGTCCCTACCCAATATCCCCATTCCCCGATTAACCAGCTGTATATCTGTAACTGTACCTTTTATCTTTTCAATTTTACTTACAATTTTATAACCATTATTAACCATACTGATACGAATATCAGGGTTTTGGACATTCAGTGAGAAAACCAGCAAACTTTCGTAATTTTTTTTAGAGAATGATTAGAGTCTGATAAATGTGCTAACGTAACGTAACGTAACATATAGATTTATAGATTGTATACTGTCTGCTACAATACTCTCCGCTCAGCGAAGCATAGTCTCGACGCTTAGCATATGTTTTCTCTGAATATTAGGCACTTCTTCAGCATCCGCCGTTCCCGACGACAACCACTGTCCTCCCCAGACGAGACCACGTCCGTACATTAACACAGAATTAACACAGAATTTCAGTGCTTCGCACTATCACGAGACAAGAATGACGATCCAAGGTGTTTCTTTTTAAAGAGAAATATCATGGATCGTAACCCTTGGCTCGCAAAGATGAGTGCTTCGCAGAGACTACTCGAACCAGTTTTCCTGCCAAACACCACAGTCGCACGTTGTCACCAAATTGTAACGTAAAAGCAAATATAACGAACAGGGATCAATCTCGAAAGTCCCAAACAGAATACAAAAATAAGAGTTGGTCAAACACGGACTCATAGACACGCCAGAGGTGGGACCAGGTGCCTAGGAGGAGTAAGCATTCCCTGTTGACCGGTCACACCTGCCGTAAGCCCATTGGCTTGATCAGGTAAACGGAGCATCCGTAGTCACTTCAGTGCGTAAAATAGGCTTAACAATTGCTATGAAACACATTAGACAGCATTTGACTCACTGGAAAGTCATACTGGCAAAATAAATCGTTATAACGACAACATATTTTTCGAAATACTGCCTTTAAACGTGACTGTTGAAACCCCTGCATCAACAGCATGTTTGTAAATATCCTGCCTGTAGCGGTCACCAGTCCAGGTGCTCACCACGCTCGCCGTTGCTTAACTTTCGTGATTAAAATAGAAACTCTACAACATTGCGCGAACTAGATAGCGAGACAGTACATATTTCCTCTTAAACTGTCCACTACACTACTACAACATCCCTTCACTTTCAAAAGTTTTGAATATCAAAACCTGAATTAAAATTCTAAAGAGTTATGAGTTTTGCATTTAAAAACAAACCACGATGGGTTTAATATGAACAGCGTAAGTTTATTTTGGCTGTTGGTGGGGTCATTTCCGGATTACTATGCGTATAGCTGTATTTTAGGCAAATAAGAACTTGTATCAATTACTCTCTTCGGTTCGGATGTTGGTGTGATAGGGACATTAATGTTGGAAGAAGTCTGAGTATCTACATGCAATTCGCATGTTCGAGTAGTTGACCATCATACTGTGTCTCTGTTTCTTGCAAATTCAGAAATATGAAAAAGAAATACTTAGGGCTCACATCTTTTCTTATATTTTACAAGTACATACAATTTAACCATTAGGTGATGAACGAACAAATATAAAATATTATATCAACTGTCGGTTCACGTTTGTAGTGCCATAAAGCTCAAATAACGGAACCCCGAATTTTTATTCAGGGAAAAATCCATCCTTCTTTCGGGGAAATAATTTGATCTCTTTGATTTTCCATAACATCTTTACATCAGAGTATTTAATGAAAGGTATATATTTAATATATTTTAATCACTTATACAAAATATTACTTGCCCCGTTGGGATTCGGATTAGAATACATGTAGGTTCTCAGTGTCCCTTGTTTACCATAAAAGGCGTCTTAATGGGGCGGGCCTTTAAATGAGACGACAAAACCCGAGGCCCCGTGACACAGCAGGTGTGGCATGATAAAGATCTCGTCCTGCTCAATGACCATAAGCACCGCGCATAGACCTAGATTTTGCAGCTCTTCACCGGCAATGATGACGTCTCCATATGACCGAAATATTCCAATGAGAGACAAGCTACAAAAATCAATGAATGAATGAATGAATTAATTAATTAATCAATCAATCTAAACATTACGTTTTTGATTCTATGCACAAGTACTCCGAAATTGGCAATTAGAGATGCTTCCTACTGAAAAGTAGTATCGTAGTCTTTCGTGATCGGGTCTTCAAAATAGTCTGTTTGGAATTCTAATGTTTAATATTCTTAGGAACATGAAATTTGAATAAATCAACGACATTTTATGGATTAAGGGTAACCATTTCTATTTTTATATTTATATGGCACATGTCCCAGAAAACTCGAAATAAAGGCACCACATATTTTTTCACACCTGCGTTATACGTGAACATTCTAGTGATCATAATCGTTAATGGGAAACTAAAAATAATGAGAAATAGGATAACATTAGCCTCTAATTTTTAGGAATGTGGTGTTCATATCTCTCAACTGATTCGATACACAGGGACTTGTTCTGACCACGATCATTTTTAAACCGTGGAAGGGTACTGCCAAATAAGTTACAGGGGTTTCAACAGTCTCGTTTAGAATCAATATTATGTATATTGAATGGTTGTTATAACTATTTAGTTAGCCAAAGCAATAAGTCATTGCATGAATCAGATGCTGTCTGGCGAGTGTTTTACTAATTTTTAGACCATTCTTTAACGCTGTTTTTTTATATTTACATTCAGTGTATTTTTCATCATTGAAATGCACTGGAAATGAAGAGCGTTCAAATTCCTATACCACGCTCTAAACCGAATCACGGCGTATGATTACACAACTGGAAATACCATTATCATTGTGTACATTGATATATTGTATATAAGAAATAGAAAATTAATGAAGTTCATAAAAGATGGATGAAAACCTCCAGCTTAATTTTAATGCATAGTTTTGAAGATAAGTAATATCCAAATGCACTATATTTTTATTAGTAGTACATGGCTGATTTTCGGCTCTTCCATTTATTACGTACACCAGTTTTGAAAAGCCCAAAATTTGCATAAAATAAATAAAATCTAACATTTATAAAATATTAAAATTGAGGAATTTAAATATAAGCATTGAATTCTTATTTTGGTGCGTCGGTGGTATAACAGAACTTGGCCGTGCCAACAAATTATCATACCGACGCTAGGCGCGCGGTATTCAATTTGTTGCACGGCCAGGTGCTGTTATACCACCGACGACATCCCCCAAAAATAAGAATTCAATGCCTAAATGAAGTGCCGTGTTTGTCTGGTAGATTTGTGATGCATTTTGTAATGATGGAGGTCACGGCAGCACGGCGGGGGATGCGTATTCCTCCGTGAAACCCGCTTGCAATGTGTCCGTACTTGTCCTGCTCTTAATCTTTTAATCTATGTAGGAAATACAATATTGATCACTGTTCGTAATCTTCACCTTTTTATCTAGGACAACTTGTTGCAATTGGTCTTCGTGCGTCGTCCACCGTGCGATAAGAAATAAACATTTTAATTTTTTGATAACTCCTACTCCAATTCTTTCAATTTTTTTTGATTGATTGATTGATTATATACTGTTTTACGCCGTTTTGGCAATATTTCAGCCATTTCACGGCGGTCAATTTTTTTTTTTTTTTTTTTTTTTTATGAAGCATCTGTGTGGCATGAGGCATAGGTAAAGGTGGCCTTTTAAAAAGAACATATTCTCCACAACCACACATGTGAATAAAAAGCTAATTGCAAAGTTATGTAAAGCAGGAAAGCCTCTATCGAAATTGTTAATTTTGTGATTCCCGAGATATTGTGAGATTCAAGAACAATTGATCTTGATTCAGGACCTTAGGTTGAAATAATATGGAAGACGGTGGGAATTTATGAAGTATTGGAAATCTTTTCTACTCCGACATTAGCTGCAGAACTGTAGCTCTCTGAAACAAAATATTGGGACAGATCAGAGCTACAGTTCCACCCCTTATAAAAACCTTCGAATTTCGGCGCTCGGAAAGTTGCGCATGATTGAGGCCTTGTATCGTTGTAATCCTGCATCGACGAGTCATAAATCTAATATATAAAAATTCCTTACTTATCTTCCTATCATGTATTTGTCTGTCCAAACATACTTTAAAATATTCATTAAGTCCCTTACAGCCCAAAAATTTCACATCTTCGTGTCATTTCGTCTGTTGACGTAGCCTGTTAGGTACCCGGTCAATTCGAACCCCGCTTTAGTTCCTTTGTGTAAACCAATAGCCCAACAAACATTTAAGTCAAATATTATGGATAAAATCACCCCAGTTTAGTTGAAATATTTGACAATCGAACAAAACACACAGCCTTCATTAGTTTGTTCCCCACCTTCGCCACATAATTTTGAAAAGGGATCCAGACTAGGCTTTTTTAAACAACATTTTCAATACTTAGCAGTGTATTTCACCAGCAGAAAACTTACAAATTGTTTAATTTGCATTTAAAATTCGTGTTTTGTAATAAATTAAGACTGAATACACAATTTGTATCGAATATTTTTATTACTAATACAAACGGGGTACGAATTGACTGGATACCTAACATGGCTACTTCAACAAACGAAATTCATTTGAAGCTGTGAGTTTTGAAGTCGTATGGGACTTTATTAAATATTTTAAGGTATGTTTGGACAAATACACGTTCGGGAGATAAGTAAGGAATGTTTATATATTAGATTGATTGCTCGTCGATGCAGGATTACAACGATACAAGGCCTCAATCATGCTCAACTTTCCGAGCGCCGAAAATCGAAGGTTTTTATAAGGGGTAGAACTGTGTAGCTCTCTGATCTGTCCCAATATTTGATTTCAGAGAGCTAGAGTTCTGCATCTACTCCGACATATATTTGAGAAAAACTGAATGTATGATTATGATTATGATGTCCATGAAGTGCTCTACATAAATTGTGAAATCCATTGCCTTTGGATCGGAGGTTCAGGTCCTAGGGTGGGACCAATATGATGATATAGTAAACATGTAATATGACTTACTAAATATTTTTCACGTCCATATCTATTTAATGTCCGTGAAACCGCTAAATTTTGAATTCATGGCCCCTTGGGTTGAGGGATGTTTAAATTAATTTTATGCTTCAAACTTCCATATTCTTCTTTTTGTGTATTTCAATAGGAATCTTATCCACATTTTGAAAGATGATAACATGTGAATAAAATATTCTATACGGAGGCTTAAATGTAAAAATGAAACTCCCTGTTTGCGTTGTTATAGGTGAACGTTAAGGCCCGTGAATCTCTTGTTTCTTATACGATTCTTTGTTATAAAAAGGTGAGGACAACTAACAGCGATTAATATCATAGATCGTATTCAAAATACAAATTAAGACAACAGATGGGTAAACATAGAACAACAGATATACGTGTAGCAGAAATGGTATCAGGTGTCTAAAAGGAGTAAGCATCCCTTGTCGACTGATTACTCGACGAGCCCCTTGAACGAATTAATCCATAGTCAAAATCAGGCCTGACATTAGGCATGAAACATGCAGGCAGAATTTGACACAGTGACAGGCTCTATTGGTAAGCAAAATCGTTAAAGAAAGCGTAGAATTTATGAAATGCAAACTTTCAATGAGACTTTTGGAATAATTGTAACATCAAGTTGTTTATCAGTAGCTTGTATCGATTTCAAAACTGACTATATGCAAAACAACCTGTTTGTAAGTAGCCTGCCTTGATTCAGAAACTGAGCATATGCAAAACAAGTTCTTGCATGTCGAATCAGTTGAGAGACATAAACACAGTATGAAAAAATGGAGGGTTGTTATAACTATCTAGTTCGACAGACTTGGAACATATTTTAATTGAAATGATAATGTATGGATGTATATATTTTGACAAACTGTATTTGTGTCATTAAGTTTGTTTGTTTTACAGGAATGTTTTCCTTATCGAGCATCAAGCAGTTACCATTGAATAGCTTTATTGGTGCATTATCTGGCAGAAACATTCACACTGGATCTATTGTTGACTCAATGAATTTAGCACGAGGGGGTTTAAAGGATCAGGTAAAATATTGAACCAACGCATATCACTATTTCGATTGTGTTATCTTATTATTCATCTCGGAGAAATACTTCAGTTTTCCATAATTATGTAAGTTCAATACTTTATAGTTCGTAAAGAGAAATGGAAGATGCCATTCGTTTTCTTACATTTTTATGACCGATTTGATAGTACATATGTTTAGGTGTTAAAAGCTCAAGTGAGCTTTACTGGTCACCTAGTGTTGTTCGTCCGTCCGTCCGTCATTTCACATTTTCGACTTATTTAAAACTACTGGGATAATGTAAAGCAAAATTAGTGGAAATCATTCTTTGGATAAGGGAATTTAAGTTTGATAAAGTGATCGGGTATTTAAATTTACTTGAAAGCTTCCTCATATAGAATAAATTTAAGTTTGTTCAAATCAGTATCCACAAAGTAAGGTAGAGCCACAACAGGGGATCTATGTTTCACATATGCTGCTATATTGCAAAATCTTTTAAAACTACATCAGTCAGAGATTGCATACCTCCGCAATGGTTAAAATGAAGTCTTCTGGATCCAAGATTCGGGTTTGAATCCGGATCTCCACCAAACTTAATAGGGACTTCCTAAGATTAAGATACATTTGCGTGCAAATTTTCAATACGATTTGACAATCCACAAATAAATAAATAGAATAATAAACGCCGCCGCTTTCATAACCTCCTTGGCGGAAGTAATAACTCATGAACTATAAAAATCATGGATTTCATATTTCATGAATACATTCTTTATAGCAAGACCTTTCATGTAATGTATTGGTGCATCACCTTGTGACTTTGAAATAGAAGTACTACATGTATCTATTTTGAATATAAAATTACCCATTCATTATTTCCTGCACTACTAATGTACATCTTTTATGTTTTATACATATGATATTCATATGGCAAAACCTTTTATATTGTATTATGGTTTTTAACTTTGTGATCTTAAATTTGAAAGTTAGACATACCTTTAAGAAAACAAAACATATTAGACACATCTGAAACTATTTTAGATAGGGTTTTCAATTTTAAGCCACCTTAGTAAATTCAGGTGACCTATTGCAATTGTTCTTCATTGAACATTTTAATCTCTTCCTGATAACCCATATTCCAATTTTTTTTCAAATTTTGTATGAATCATCTTTGGGACAAGGGGCACATACATTGTCAATTACAGGACTATTTTGCCCTGTAGCCTTAGGAACGGGGCAAAAACTGCCAAAAAATGACCAATATTTAAAAATCTTCTTCACTACAACGTTATATGTGCAAAAAAAAAACCTAAATGTGTAGTGAATTAGGAAAATCATTTATCATAATTGCAAATTTCATGAACTTTTGGGTAGGGTTTTGGTATTGGTGGAGCCGAAATGGTCATTGATAAAAATACGTTAACAATTGAACATTTTTTTTCTTCTTGATCACTATCAATGCAATTCTTTTCAGATTTAGAATGAAGCATTTTTGGGACAAGAGGGACATAAATTGTATAATTCAAAATTCTTGCACCTTTGGGACCCTAGAGGCGGGACAAAAGCTGACAAATTTTCAAAGATTTTCTCTACCTCCACA
>CAJDSM010013600.1:0-10507 GCA_903981925.1 Ostrea lurida | reverse complement strand
AATAGTTTGCTTCGCAACCGGAGGTCGGGAGTTCGAGCCCCCCCCCCCCCCCGCCCCCTTGTGGCATGACCGTGTCAAATCTAAGACGTGAAAATAGGTGTAGTAACGTTCACATTTACAAGTAGAACAAGTGCCTTTTCGGATATGACGTTTAAAAACTGAGGTCCCGTGTTTACGGTAGACTGTCGGAACGTTAAAGAGCTCCTTGTGGTATGACTCTGAGTGCAAACATAGTTCTAAATTTGTGGAACTTTCACCCACAACTGTGTGATGTCTCAATATGATTACAAATCCCCGACGGACCTAAAACAAATAACCTATTCAATGAATCTCTGAAAACTACCATTTCTTGAAAGTATATGTAACACTTGATTATATAAATAAGATTTCTGACATGAAGATCCTCTTGAGTTTGGGACAAAACAAATGAGAATGTGTACAAAAATAATAACTACTGAAAAATTGGATAAACCGTTTCCAGAGCGGATACATATAATGTTTCTTTCATTAACATTTGCAAACAAGTATTTGGTGAGCACATCACTCCCATGGTTACATTTCATGTTGAAAGACAGCATTCGGAAAATTAATGTCGTTATAACGATTTAGTTTGCCCAGTATGACCTGCAAAAGGTCAAATTGTCATCTGATGTGTTTCATAATGCCTGCGTCACACGTGTCCCGATTTTGACAACAGATGGAAACACGTATTAAGGAAAAAGTTCAAATTTGGCTCTGATCGTGAAATCATTGGCATATACGTGATAGCATCTTGTACCATCGTGTGCCATTTGCTGAAATTTAATGACTTCGGAAGTGACTTCGTGAGTGCGGACAAAATCTTTGGCTGCCAAAGAAATGCGGGATGGTCTCCCGAATGTCCAATTCGTAATAAGTTGTGATGATCATCTTACTCCGTCGTATAGACATCGTGAAGACATCTAATATATTCGTGTTTCCGTCGTCTTTACCTCGTATAATAATCGTTACAATCGGCCCAACTTCATCTCACATGGAAAATACGAAAAGTAACCACTACAAGCTGACCGATTGCCTTAAGATGGTGACACGACATCGTAATAGGCATCTAGGGTGGAATTCCGAAGTCGCCGGAAGACAGCAGAAGGGGTTTTAATGACCCAAATAAATTGTCTAAAAATAAAAAATATTTGATGAAAGATAGTCGATCATTTTCATTTCAAAGTTGCATGTGGACAATGGCCAACTTAATAACGACACTGAAAAAAAAATGCGATGAACACTTCTGAACATATTGCAACTTAGGGAACATGACAAACACTCTTACAGGCACAGCATCTATTGTTTTAGGTAAAATGTATTGATAACCTAATTGTTGATTTATTCTTTTTTTTCTTAGAAGGACATCTAATTTATTATGATATTTAAGAGGGTAAACAGTGCACGAAACAGTGGAAATCTATCTTATTAGAATTGTGTACTAACAAACAAGAAAAGTTTGTTCACTGTGACACACGTAATCTGACATTTACTTGTACATTTCCACAATCTTACTTTATAAAAATTCTTCTTACACTGAATCTGAACTTTACCGCGTATAACAGTATGTCGACACAGTTACATAATAAAGTAGTCATGGTAACGCCTTCGAGACTGCGCCGAGACTACATTCGGATGCACCCGTACACTTAATACGATGATCGTGTGACCTTCGTGTAGCATTCGTATGTTCTTCTTATTTAGAACGTGGCTTTTCGTATATTGGTTCGGAAGTCACCGTGTGACCTTCGTGTTCGGGGTCGGATGTCATCATGTGACCTTCTGTTGACATCGTATGTGCTTCTAGTGATCATTTGCCGGATTTTCAAATTCGGCGGCTTTTTCACCCGAAATTGAAATTCAAATTCGTGGGTCCATCTTGTTGTCAAAATCGGACAGTGTGACACAGGCATAGGTTAGTCATTTATCATACACTAATTTGACAACGGATTACTCCGTGACCTGATCAAAGACTATGACTCACGGGCGGTGGAAACCGTTGTCTTACTCCTAGGCACTCGATCTTATCTCTGGTATGTCCAGGGATCCATGTTCCCAACTCTTATTTTGTATTATGTTTCGGACTTACAAGATTGATCATTGTTCGTTATCTTTGCATTTTATATTCAAGTTGACTGGGATGATTAAGAGTTTTGGTGCTAACGAATGTCTTTTTTCTATTGAAATCGTATCGACAAATGGAAGACCTACTCAGGTCCTAGACAGATTAAAAACATTTCATGGTCAAACCATGTTAGATTTTTTACATAAACTTCCGACAATGTACTGATGAAGATGAACAGTATACACATTGATGTACAAGAATGAAATTATGCCCAATACAAATCCGATAAATGTAATAGTCCATATTTTCTTTTCCTTTAATGAGTGCTAAAAGCGAGAGATTACTGAAAGATACATAGAGAATATTATCATTGCATTTTTGCACGGCGTGCAGATATGGTGTATTGTGACGTCATCCATATCAGGCCATGCAGATTCTGCATATTCACCACCAAAGTTATGATAAATGTTACTTATTATCATTATTATTGAAGTCACATATACCTCCTGCATCGACAACGATGTACTTGGATCCGGGAGCAATGTTCGAAGTTCTTCACCATCTTCCTATCCACATTCCTTTCTAGAAGAATGCGTTTGACGTATATCGCCAGCTGCTTCTGGTTCCAGTACAATGACTAGTCTATCCGAGTCCATCCCAGCCTGATATAACCTATATATATATAATCTTTATGTATATATATTAAATCCAAAATATATGTAAATATCCACACAAGTAAGGTATAATAAAGAAAATAATCACAACGCGCAAAATAATAGTTATTTCGGCGATTGATTATTTTCTTTATTATATATATATATATAATATATAGAGAGAGAGAGAGAGAGAGAGAAGAGAGGAGAGAGAGAGAAAGGAGACGAGAGAGAGAGAGACGAGAGAGAGGAGAAATAAAAACTCCAACGAGTCATGACATAATAGCTTATCTACATTGTGATCAACTTAGACAGCTTTTCGCCTTGTCGGCTCTTCAGGAGTGTAATTGGATTACAATACAAGTATTTGACATCTATAAGGTTAGTTAATACGTCGTTTATTATTGTGACTCTATTTTTCTCGCTATTTTTTAAAATCAAATTTTACTAGAATGTGGGTTTCAATATAAAGCTTGTCAATAGTAACAGTTGGACAATAAATAAATTAGATAAATTATTTTATGACTTAGAATGCTACTGTCTTCTATTCTAGCTGTATACTGAGATGCCCGATGTTAACTTCCTTTCACCCTTTCTCAAATTAGAATGGATTTATGATAGTGAGCATTTGGCGATTTTTGCTTGTTTAAGTGTTGCCGATCTAAAGTCGAATTAAAAAATTTTTAATAGCAATAACATGAATTTAACGTCAACGTCCACCCGAATGTGTCAAAACATTTTTTTTTTTTATATGAGGACAACTGAATTTTAAAAATGAGAATAGGGAATTTTCTTAAACTGACTGTTCTATAAATATCAATGACATCAAGCATTACCATGGTAGTTCTGTGTACCATTCAAGGCTGCCCTGCCTCGTCGGTTCACACGGAGCTAATAGAACACATATATATTTGAAAACAGGTTCGAAGTATTTCATCTACTACTGCACATAGTAACCATATTAAAAACACTAACTCAGAACAGTGGTATGTCATTTAAACCGTTGATGAAATATTGTAGAAGGTATGAACCTCTAACTAAGAGATTGATGTGGTCAAATAGATTCGATCAAATTACAATTGTTGAGGTAGTTTAAATGGGTGTTCAACAAAAATGTCATGACATAATAGATGAAGCTCTAGTAAATAAGATCGTAGTGCTAAATATCTCTCGATCAACATAAAAGGTACTTAAAGTAGTAATAAGTGTATCAAATAGATATATAATATCATACAAATCATATATGCAGTAAACTATATCAAAATTGTCACTTAAACATACACAAACAAGCAGTAATAAATGTATCAATTAGTCATACGTACATACAACTACGAGAATAATAAGCTTTTCTCGACAGTACGTCGCTCTTCAACCATACAAAAGCATAAAGCTTTCAGTAAATTAAGGGTTTCACATGAGTCATTTATTACTGTTACAAAACGGAGCCAGATAATACAATAATATCAAAATAGTCATAACAATACAAGCACGTTATGCAGTAGGTGATTTAATATGAATACAAATACTCGCGATCAACATAACAGAGAAACGAGCAGATATAAGTGTAAACAAAAATGAGTCACACAACATACAAAGATACGATCAGTTAATCAAGCGTGTGATCAAATAGTCTTAATTCACATACAGAAGGCACACAGCAGATTTCAAATGACTGTATCACAAATAGTTCGTTTTAATCAGATGATCAGTACAAACGTAGGGCCAGTAATAAGTGTTGTATGTATAATAGTCCAGTCTAAACATACAACGCGAACGAGCTAGTAATAAGTGTGTCAAATAGCGTGCTTCACCCATATCAAACATTTGCATTTTAAAAGTGAAATAAGCGTGCAAGATAAGTCTGGATCAAACATTTCATCACACGTCAGCTAACTTTAGATCGTTCCGGTTCCTGCCTATGAATTTTCTCCCGCAGAGAGGTACAAATCATGCCAATATATTGAATTCCTGATTTACATGACATATTCGTCTCAGCAGTAAGTAAATGGTTGAAAGTTTTGTCGTAATCCATATTATAGTCAAAATGCGTACATACAAGGTACGTCTTCAGCCCAGTACAACGGTATCAGAGTGTAGTCATTAGCATTAAATCTCAAAACGAGCAGTAATAGATGTGTCCAAAATAGTTGTATAAAACACTCCATACACAAAACGGGCAGATTTACATACAATTTATAGATCCAATATGGTTTAGGTCACATAAGATAAGAGGAGCCTGGTAGATGAAGAATTTGTATTCTCAATATAGTCCCATCAAAGATACTAAGCAGCAGTTATTACGTGTGAGTGCAAATAGTCATAAACATTACAAACGAGGCCAGTATAAACATATATCAAATAGTCATCTTACAGAACCGAGCTAGTATTTATAGGTGATTAACATAGTTCTGTCAATCAACACTACAAACAATAAGCAGTGAGGTAATAATTGTTTCTCACATTAGTCTATAATAGATTTTACGAGGGGAACTAGCAGGTATTAAATGTTTCCATATAGTCATCAACATAGCAAACGAGCAGTAATAAATCTATCACAGTCGGACAATAGATGGATTGGTCATTTTCAAATACACAAAGTCAGAAGGTCAGTGGATTATTTGCTTCTCATAACTCCAGTATGGGATTATTTTCGGCGTTCATATATGTGCGGTTAAAAAGTTTTTTCATGATGGGAAACAACTGGTTCTAACTCTGTGGGTGGGGATTAGATTACAGAATCTTCCTCGGATAGTATTAATTTAGAAAGATATCATGAATAACCCCAGAACATTGAAACCACAGTTAGAGTAGGACAGTGTTTCATAAACAATTCTTCTGGATGCAGATATCGTGGAAAGTGGAAATGTTGTAAATTGTGCAGTCTTGGTTAAAATATATGACAGAAAATTAACCAATCACCAGGAAGTGATCGGATCACTGTTTGAGTGTCTTTAAGTTTTTTGGAGAGGGACATCAAGAATTATAGTGGTAGAAGCTGTAATCACATTTTTTAAGAAAAGGAGCTTCCAATCTCACAAGACTGGGGATTTGATCACTTGTTTGCCAAAAGGTGTTGATAAAACCTAGACAATTCTGAAAATTTGGCGCGGTCGCAAGTTACTTTTTAAAAATGTGGCTTTACAAACTCTATATCGGGCATGTTCTTAGCTACATGAATTTTAATAATGTCTGGCTCTTTTTTATTTTTGACGTATCGGATTAGTCAATCTGGTTTTTAAAGGGTGAGGAATTACATAGGAGATAATTACCAGATTTGTGGTATGATCTCCATGTCTTTCAGACTGAATTGCACCAACTACACCAGGTATACTTGTGCTCATTTCAAGATTTTTGAAAAAGCTTTCGACGTTCCAATGATCTTGGAAGCTGATTATCTAGTAAAGTCTTAACTACTTTGGATTTTTGGGGATAAGCTATAATTACGATGAGTTAAGAATTTTAAATACAAACATTAAAGCATCTTGTATTACAAAAGAGCGGTTTCCTTTCAGAACAAATTGATATACAGAGAGGTTTGCCAGACAATGAAGACCCTATCTGTACCATATTATCTTTATCCTCATGTGCGGAAAAAATTCTAGCTATTCTTTGTCAAGCAAAATAAAGATATTAAAGGTATTAATGATGAATGAGGAGGAGCACAAAATCTACCCACATATTGCAGGACGGCACACATTTTTGGGCATCTGGTATGGTTCCCCAAAATCTTCTTTTTGCTAGCTTCTTGAATTACAATGAATATATACTCTACTTTTCCTGGATTTACAAATAAATAGCTCCAAAAACAATAATAGTTTGGATAGGCTCTATTAAAATTTTCTAAAAGAACCATAAATACGTCCCATACACAGATGGAAACTAGGAGTGGGATTGTACTACGTTTCAACTTTATTAGCATTAGAATTTTCTGTGTGATATGAAATAAAATAGTTGATTTACTTACAATATTCAGATACCAAAAAAATTAAAGCTTTAGAATACAACATTGGAATAGAAGAAAACTCTATCTCCCATTGGTGTGAGTGATCCAGTTTGTCAAAAACACTGACTTTTACCCTAAGCTTAATCATTTGTTTTAGTTTGCACTACAAATCCAGATAAAGTACTTTCGTCTTCTGCTGCAATAGATTGTTTTTTTTTTGAATTTCATATTGTGAATTTCAAATGAATTGACAAGGTTAAAGACCAAACTGTTATCAAGACCACTTGAACAGAGTGGCTTTTAAAAATGGTTGAGGGTGAAAAAACTTTTAAACATTCTTTAAAGTGTACATGGATTAAAGGTTAACAAACTGTCAGCAAAAACCATGGTAGATATTTTTTCTTTGAAATACATTGGCAAAACAAATTTGTGGTACAAAATTTGTGGGATTTTTTGGTATTGAATATGTTAAAATTGGTTTGAATCACAGTAATGGTTTTGGCATGATTGTTTTCACAGTCATGGTTGTCTATGGTGAAAACAATGGATAACAATCTTTCAGTTCAAAAATATTTTTTCTTGTCCCAGTATGGGTATAATTACAAATTACTATGTGTTTGGAAATAAAAGTATTTATGTTAAAAAGTGGCAGTGCTCGATTGTGTGAAAAAGATTAATGTGAGCCTCCTTTTGACTTTTCCCTAAGTGGTCGAATGGTGGTCACTATTGGCGAACTATTGCACTTTTTTTAGCATTGAAGCAATAGATGAGCAATAGTAGGGTTATTACTCTAGCTACTTAAAGATTTCTATGTTCACTCCATCAAACCATTCTCACTAGATGCTTGCCAGTGTATGCTGTGTCCTATCAAGTGCAAATGAAAAAGGTATTATTAAGTACCTATCATCAAATCCCTTTCATATAAGAATATGTCTGTCTAATTGGAAGAATCTGATATATGGAAAAAATGTTATACACCATTTATTCCTTTTTACTCTTTGTAACCACATACCTTGTCTGTGAAGCAATAATGTTCCAAAGTGTTAATATCTGTTATTTTTGTGTCAAATCTAAGACGTGAAAATAGGTAGTAACGTTCACCATTTACAAGTAGAATCAAGTGCCTTTCGGATATGACGTTAAAAACTGAGGTCCCGTGTTTACGGTAGACTGTCGGAACGTTAAAGAGCCTTTAGTGGTATGACTCTGAGTGCTAAACATAGTTCTAAATTTGTGGAACTTCACCCACAACTTGTGATGTCTCAATATGATTTACAAATCCCCGACGGGACCTAAAACAAATAACCTATCAATGAATCTCTGAAAACTACCATTTTCTGAAAGTATATGTAACACTTTGATTATATAAATAAGATTTCTGACATGAAGATCCTCTTGAGTTTGGGGACAAAACAAATGAGAATGTGTACAAAAATAATAATATCTGAAAATTGGATAAACTTTCCAGATGCGATACATATATGTTTCTTTCATTAACATTTGCAAACAAGTATTTGGTGAGCACATCACTCCCATTGGTTACATTTCATGTTGAAAGACAGCATTTCGGAAAATAAATGTCGTTATAACGATTTAGTTTGCCAGTATGACCTGCAAAAGGTCAAATGTCATCTGATGTGTTTCATAATGCCTGCGTCACACTGTCCCGATTTTGACAACAGATGGAAACACGATTAAGGAAAAGTTCAAATTTGGCTCTGATCGTGAAATCATTGGCATATACGTGATAGCATCTTGTACCATCGTGTGACCATTTGCTGAAATTTAATGACTTCGGAAGTGACTTCGTGAGTGCGGACAAAATCTTTGGCATGCCAAAAAATGCGGGATGGTCTCCCGAATGTCCAATTTCGTAATAAGTTCGTATGATCATCTTACTCGTCGTATAGACATCGTGAAGACATCTAATATATTCGTGTTTCCGTCGTCTTTACCTCGTATAATAATCGTTACAATCGGCCCAACTTCATCTCACGATGGAAATACGAAGTAACCACTAAGCTGACCGATTGCCTTAAGATGGTGACACGACATCGTAATAGGCATCTAGGTGGAATTCCGAAGTCGCCGAAGACAGCAGAAGTGGGTTTTAATGACCCAAAATNCTTAAGATGGTGACACGACATCGTAATAGGCATCTAGGTGGAATTCCGAAGTCGCCGAAGACAGCAGAAGTGGGTTTTAATGACCCAAAATAAATTGTCTAAAAATAAAATTATGATGAAAATAGTCGATCATTTTCATTTCAAAGTTGCATGTGGACAATGGCCAACTTAATAACGACACTGAAAAAAAATGCGATGACACTTCTGACATATTGCAACTTAGGGAACATGACAAACACTCTTACAGGCACAGCATCTATTGTTTTAGGTAAATGTATTGATAACCTAATTTGTGATTTATTCTATTTTTTCTAGAAGGACATCTATTTATTATGATATTTAAGAGGGTAAACAGTGCACGAAACAGTGGAAATCTATCTTATTAGAATTGTGTACTAACAAACAAGAAAAGTTTGTTCACTGTGACACACGTAATCTGACATTTACTTGTACATTTCCACAATCTTACTTTATAAAAATTCTTCTTACACTGAATTCTGAACTTTACCGCGTATAACAGTATGTCGACACAGTTACATAATAAAGTAGTCATGGTAACGCCTTCGAGACTGCGCCGAGACTACATTCGGATGCACCCGTACACTTAATACGATGATCGTGTGACCTTCGTGTAGCATTCGTATGTTCTTCTTATTTAGAACGTGGCTTTTCGTATATTGGTTCGGAAGTCACCGTGTGACCTTCGTGTTCGGGGTCGGATGTCATCATGTGACCTTCGTGTTGACATCGTATGTGCTTCTAGTGATCATTTGCCGATTTTCAAATTCGGCGGCTTTTTCACCCGAAATTGAAAATTTCAAATTCGTGTGTCCATCTGTTGTCAAAATCGGGACAGTGTGACACAGGCATAGGTTTAGTCATTTATCATACACTGATTTGACAACGGATTACTCCGTTGACCTGATCAAGACTATGGACTCACGGCGGGTGTAACCGGTTGCTTACTCCTAGGCACTCGATCTTATCTCTGGTATGTCCAGGGATCCATGTTCCCCAACTCTTATTTTGTATTATGTTTCGGACTTACAAGATTGATCATTGTTCGTTATCTTTGCATTTATATCAAGTTGACTGGGATGATTAAGAGTTTTGGTGCTAACGAATGTCTTTTTTCTATTGAAATCGTTATCGACAAATGGAAGACCTACTCAGGTCCTAGACAGATTAAAACATTTCATGGTCAAACCATGTTAGATGTTTTGACATAAACTTCCGAACAATGTACTGATGAAATGAACAGTATACACATGATGTACAAGAGATGAAATTATGCCCAATACAAATCCAATAAATGTAATAGTCCATATTTTCTTTTCCTTTAATGAGTGCTAAAAGCGAGAGATTACTGAAAGATACATAGAGAATATTATCATTGCATTTTTTGCACGGCGTGCAGATATGGGTGATTGTGACGTCATCCATATCAGGCCATGCAGATTCTGCATATTCACCACCAAAGTTATGATAAATGTTACTATTATCATTATTATTGAGAGTCACATATACCTCCTGCATCGACAACGATGTACTTGGATCCGGGAGCAAATGTTCGAAGTTCTTCACCATCTTCCTCATCCACATTCCTTTCTAGAAGAATGCGTTTGACGTATATCGCAGCTGCTTCTGGTTCCAGTACAATGACTAGTCTATCCGAGTCAATCCCAGCCTGATATAATATATA
>CAJDSM010013598.1:0-10578 GCA_903981925.1 Ostrea lurida | reverse complement strand
AACGTTTCAGGGACTGTACCAATATGACCTAACACTGGGTCAAATGCCGTCTGATGTGTTTCATAGCCATTGGTAAGCCGTTTTTCACACACTGATTTGAATACGGATTGTTCCGTTTACATGACCAAGACTATGAGCTCACGGCGGGTGTGCCCGGTCATCAAGGGTTGCTTTCTCCACGTAGGCATCTGATCCCACCTCTGGTGTGTCAAGGGGTCCGTGTTTATCCAACTCTTGTTTTTGTATTCTATTTGGGACTTACGAGATTGATCACTGTTCGTTATCTTTGCCTTTACTGTCAAGAGCCAAATTTTTAAGCAATGAAGAAAACACTACAGTTTCCAAATGTATGAATCCCCGTTGTGGCACCTGTCTATATTTAAAAACAGAAGATACTGTGGCAAAACTTTCACCATTTGAACAAATGTGTCGTGTACATCCAGAAATTTAATACACTGCATGATTTGTATCTCCTGCAGAGAAAATTACATAGGACAGACCGGAACTAAGTTAGCTGACCGTGTGAAAGTCCACAAACAACAAATACGGAACCACTCCGTCAGGAATACACCCTGCAGTGAACATTTTCATTTATGTGCTAATGGAAACTTTCTACTTTTTCCGTTTTACAAAGTTTTAGAAAACAATGAACATTTACAAAGAACGAAAGAAAACTATCTTGTAAAATTATTTAAACCCAAGTTGAATGCTATTTAATCATTTACTCTCAGTTGTCATGTTTTAACCCATTACTTTATTTATGGCGCCTTATTGACTTTAACTTGCGCCAATTTATTATGCTGCCTTTATGACGTCACAATAACGACGTCTTAACTACACTGTCATAACAAAGACTTTGTATGTTTGAAAACATTACACTCTGAAGAGCCGACATGGCAAAAGCGCTAAGTGTGATAAATGTAGATAATTTATTCAGTCATCGTTGGATTTTATTTTCTCTCTCTCTTCTCTCTCTTCTCTCTCTCTCTCTCTCTCTCTCTCTCTCTCTCTCTCTCTCTCTCTCTCTCTCTCTCTCTCTCTCTCCTCTCTCTCTCTCTCTCTCTCGTTCTCTTCTCTCTCTCTCTCTCTATATATATATACACTTGTACATCAATTCAATACTTACATGATTATGTCTGTTGGCACCTATGTACATAGGCCAAAGTACTAAGAAAAAACATCAGACAGAGAGATCTAGTGGTGCGACAGTGACATCGCAGTTCTTTTTGGCGGTAATGACTTTCAGTCACGAGTGCAGAAAAGTTATGTGGCAAGTTGAGAAGGCCTAATATAAACTGTTGAAATGCATTGTAAACTCAATATAGTTAAAGTTTGAATTTAATTGTAATGCACAAAATTGTTGAATAGATTAAAAAATTAATTGTGTATAGCCATTTCATTTGTTCATTTATATAACAAAATACTTTTAAATGTGTTTTCATCTCTTTAACGTTGGTTCTGTGTGCTTGTGCCAACAGTGGGCAATAGAACGTCTATAGATATTGATCCAACATTGGTACAATGATTATGTCCCAACATTGGTTCAACAATGTCGGTCCAACATCGGACCGATGTCAATCCAACACTGAAAATAACAACGTCGGTCCGATGTTGGAACAATTAATATCAATGATCCCACGGTGATAATTACAATGTCGGTCCAATGTTGGCAATGCTGTTCTGCCAACTGCGATATGTTGCCGATTTACCAAACATATACCAACATTGGGCCAATATAAGCTTGCTATCTGGGCTCTATTTTGTGTTGGGATATGTGTGTGATCAATTGATTGATTATTTATTGTTTCACGTCCCACTCGAGAATATTTCACTCATATGGAGACGTCACCAGTGCCGGTGAAGGGCTGCAAAATTTAGGCATATGCCACGACACTCAGGGCCTTTGAGCAGGGAGGGATCTTTTTCATGCCACACCTACTGTGACACGGGACCTCGGTTTTTGCAGTCTCATCCGAAGGACCGCCCCATTCAGTTGCCTCTTACGACACGCAACAGGGGGTGCTGAGGACGTATTCTAACCCAGATCCCTATGTGATCAACTGAAGATAAGTCTTTTAAATATCTAAGGCTTATGGCTTGATAAGATTTGAAAAATATTTCTCTGATGAGTTAATTCCATACGATACCAATTTTGTTGCTCCAGATGCGCATTTCGACAAATTATGTCTCTTCGATCAGTGATGCTCATAGCGAAATTTTGGAAATCCGAAACATGAAATTAAAAAATTCAAGGGTTGAAAAATGGAGTGCGAAAGACTGGAACTAAATACATCGAAGGATAAGACCTTTGCTTGAGGGAGATAATCCTTAATTTTGAAACAATTTTCTAATTTTGCCACTGAAATTAAATATATATCGGGGATCCGGTTTAGAATAGATCCTCAGCATCCCCTTGTGTGTCGTAGAAGGCGACTGAATGTGGCTAAAGACCCCTACCTGCTCAAAGACCCTGAGTGCCGAGCAAAAGCCTAAGTTTTGAAGCCCTTCAGGCTTCACTGGCAATGGAGACGTCTCCACATGAGCGAAATATTCTCTAGTGGGACGTAAAACAATATATAGTCAATTAATTGTCAAGCTAGTAACAAAGTACATAGCTACTGGGCAGTAGAAACCCTTAGGGACTAACGGTCCACCAGCAGAAACCTCAACCCTGTGGTCAGTGATCAATATCATAAGTCCATCGTCAACTTCCCATTTTTATGTAGCAATATTCCATCATCACCTGCATATGGTGTGTATGTCTCTCAACTTATTCGATACGCAAGAGCTTGTTCTGCGTATGATCAGTTTTTGAATCAAGACAGGCTATTTTCAGACAAGTTGTTGTTGCAGGGGTTTCAACAGTCACGTTTAAAGGCAGCATTTCGTAGATTATATGGTCGTTGTAACAATTTAATTTACAAATATGACCTACCAATGAGTCAAATGCTGTTTGATGCGTTTCATAGCCATTGTTAAGCCATTTTCACACACTGATTTGACTACGGATTGTTCCATTTACCTGATCAAGACTATTTTTTACGCCGGGTGTGACCGGTCAAAAGGGGATGCTTACTCCTCCTAGGCACCTGATCCCATCTCTGGTTTTTCCAGGGTCATGTTTACCCAACTCTTGTATTTGTATTCTTTTAGGACCTACGAGATTGATCACTGTTCGTTATATTTGCCTTTACATCAAATATCAAGGTCAAGGTTTGTAAGTTCAAACGTTTGTACCTGGTAAAAGGACTTTTCATCAGGAATGCACATGTGAAATATGAAAGCCTTATCCTTTACCATTCAAAAGTTATGACCAATGTTAAAGTTTTTGAAAAGTCGGTCTAAGGTCAAGGTCAGGATATACAACACTTTGGTACCCCTAGAATTGGTTTGTCAGCAGGGATAGACATGTGAAACATGAAAGCCCTATAACTTGCCATTCATAAGTTATTGAAATTGTTGAAGTTTTTCCTTCAGATAAACATACAGAAAAACAGATAGCGGACATACCAAGAACTATATACCCCCGAATGGACGATTCCGGAGGCCTAGGCGGTAAGAATGTTACTAATTATTTAAGCTTGTGGTTTGTAGGTCACTTGCAAGGGTTGAATATTCATGCAGCTGGTCCACAAACACCCTGTTAGAATGACGACTCATTTGTAGCTCTCTTCTTTGCCTCAGATGTTGCCAACAGAAAAATGGGAACGCAAAGTGAATATTGTTTGAAAAGGCGAAGATAACGGATAGTGATCGATCTCGTAAGTCTCAAACATAATATAAAAGAAGAGTTGGGTAAGCACAGATCTCTGGATACGCCAGAGGTGGGATCAGTGGAATACCTAGAAGGAGTAAATATCCTCTGTCGATCTGGCACACCTTCCATGAGCCCATTGTCTTAATAAGATAAGCGGAGTACTCTAGAGGAACGACTTAACAAATGCTATGAAACATATTATACAGGATTTGAAGCAATGGAAGTTTATATTGGCAAACTAGATCGTTATAATGTTGATAGAATTTGCGATGTGCTGACTTTAAACCCCTGCAATGATAAAACAAAAATGAAGAGAAATATAAAAACACTGAGGACAACGTTGATTATTTAAATCACCCATACCAATTCAATTACCAGTTTATTCTCTAGCCATTGGTGTTGCCTGCGATATGTCTTAAATTCTATGCTGCCTTTTATAGTGACGTTCGATAGTCATTTTCATTGAAACTTTAGAAACAAATGAACAGTCGAAAGTAACATATTCTGATAAATAAAAAGGCAAAGGCAAACAATCTGACATTACGTTATTGTACATTTAAAGTTGGTTTACTGTAATATTCCATCTTAGTTATATACAATAGATGTATGAAAAAGTACACACATAAATTAGCTTCAAATGATCACAGACTTTTGGAAGTATTTTTCTAAGCTACAACATCACTGGAAATGTTTGCTTAAATTCACAGCAAACCATTGAATTAAGATTTTGGTTAATAAAATGTTAGAAAAATTCATATTGTACTGACTTTCCTTATTTTGACAAGTTTCTCAGCAATTTGCTTCTATGAAATGGTAAATACAACAAACAGCATTCGATTTTTGGACAAAACATAGGTGGGATCATGTGTCTAGGTAAGTAACCTGTCGACCGGCTACACCAGTGGTCAGCTTATCTCTTCATCCGATCAACAGATAACGGGTAATCCCCTGTCAAAATCAATGTGTAAACAACGCTCAAACATGTCAGAAATAATAACATCTAATTTGAATGCAGCGAATTTACGGATAACAAACTAGCAACTTGTTTGATATTTATACCTTATTTCTTCTATATTTTTTGAATGCAGGTACTTGTCATTGTTTTGTATATTCTGTGATGATAAATGAAATGAGTAGGCCAACGAAGGGTGACAATTGACTCTTTAAAATGGTAAAAAATAAAGTGAAATTTCAAGAAATTATTTTCTCCAAACATTTTACCACCCTGATAAACTATCATCCATAGACTATCATTTGTGCAGAAACTGATTTGTTGAAAAACTTTAATTTTGACCGTTTCAAAGGGCCGATTTTCACCCTTCCTGGGCCTACTCCTTAATTTCATAACAAGGTTGGATATTCTAGCGTTATTTTAAGACTTGTTTTGTTCTTCGACCTCTGAATTTGTTAAATAAAAACGATGTAAATAAACAGGACATCGGGTATTTGTTGTAACCGAGTTTTGATATCATCATAAAAGACAGAATAAATTTAAACCAATAACGCGTATAGGCTATATGGGAAGTAAATTAGGATGATTGATTATCTAGTGCATAACAACAAAGAATCATGTCTAATCTGCAGGTCGCTTAAAGTATACCAAAATTTTCCATGACGGATTGAAAAATTGCCAGCACTTCCTTCTCTCTTTCTCAATATAAGGTATATGCTCTTAGAAAAATCCATTTTGCTAAACTTTTTTGAGAGGAAATAAAACATGGAATTCCGATTTACTGATTATGTATTAAGGGCAGTGACCCTCTCCTTGTGTTGGATGGCAGTATTTTCTTTTCAAAGTTTCACGTGGAAACCGAGAGGTTGGAATGGACTAAATTTGTATTGCTCGAATCTATGCAACAATATACATCCTTATTATGACGTTAGAGATGCTTGTTGTATCTGCTATGCGGAGAGTGTAATCGATTACAACCACGGGTTTTCTTATCTTATCATTTCAAAGGATGGGTACCTTGAAGGTAATACGTCTGCTGAAAACATAGTTTTGGGTTATTCCAGAAAGCAGTTGCTAGATTTTCCAAACAATATTTGTGATTTCCCAGGAATAACACGAATCGATTTCTCTTTCAACCTTATTCTAGAAATACCAAATTTGTCCTGTCTTCCAAACTTGACACATTTGGATTTGTCTTGGAATTCATTGTCTGCTTTCCCAAAGGACTCTTTGACTGAAAATAGGAATCTTAGGTACGTCAATCTCTCACATAATTTCATTACATACATTCAGCCGAGGACTTTTGTAGCAATGAGTTTTCATAAGATTGATTTAGAGGGAAATTCGCTAACGTCTGTCGATATCACCAACATTATGTTTGAAAGGCCATTCTGTACGATTAACTTCTCCTATAACATGGTGCATTCCATTGTCAATGAAAACGACTGGGAGATGAGCATGCTAGCAAACCATACATACGGTCCAGGATTCGTAAACCTTGCTTTCAATGAAATGAAATCCTTGCCAAATGTCAGCAAATTTGGATGTACGGACATTTCTTGCCTAGGTAAACTGTTGCAATTTGGTTTTGATGTCAGACACAATCCAGTGATATGCGATTGTAGGATCGCAGAAATGTTGTTGTATATGAAAGAGGTGATAAAATATATAAAAAGAGATCTCTTTGATATCAGATGTGAATTTCCCGACGCCTTTCGAGGAAAGTATATCCCCAGTATCATCAATATCAACGAAACAACAGACTTCATTTGTAATTATACTTCCCAACCCGTGTGTCCAGAGAAATGTCGCTGTGTTAATATCCCCAATATATCGACTGTCAATAAATTTCAAATAAAAATGATACTACATATGAATTGCACAGGAGCTAAAATGAGACGTCTACCCCATATTTTGCCAGATTGTGATGCAATTGAATTCTACATGAGAGGGAATCGAATTGAAGGAATAAGCACCAAACATTATTTGGAACGGATCGTCGTTCTTGAATTACAGCTAATGCCTTCTTTTGAAAGAGGTGTCGTTGCAAACCTGACTAATTTGCAAGTATTTTCTATTCCAAGATCCCAACAACTACTCGGGATGCCTCGTGTCCTCTCTTTATTAAATCCCTGTGTTTTCCTACAGAAGGAAGACTTCCTTATGCACTGCAATTGTTCGCATCTATGGATGGTGGGATGGATACAAGCAAAAGGAATTAAACATTGCTCCTCCTACACCTTTAAATGTTTGAATGCTACTAATGAACAAAGCTTGTTAACATATCTTCCTAGGCTCGTCTGCACCGAACCACGTCAGTCCTATGTCCTGTTGCTTTTCAGTATTGCTATAGTTATTATTTTGTTCCTCGTTTTCATTCTTAGTTACATTTGGAAACATGAAATAAAGATCATCCTAAGGCCACGTAGGATTTGTACACGATTACGTAATCCTATGGACCACGATTGTGTTGTTTACCTTTCATATGACGAAAGGATCAAAGATTTAGACTCATGGCTCACAGAGAGAATCGAACCATTCTTGACCAGCATTGGTTTTAGTGCTTTCATACCATCACGTGACTTATTGCCCGGCTCTGTGAGAATAGACGAGACAACCCATCATATATCGGTGTCCAGATACTATATCCTAATCCTATCTGCAAATTACTTTAATGAGGAATCTTTCCAAACCCTCACAGACTGGAACCGTATTTGGAACAACTATATGGCCGATTCTAGAAAAAAATTACTGATTATCAACTACGACTTGCTAGGTGTAAATGAAGTTCCCTGTCGAAAATTTAGGGCAGTCATGCGTATTGGCGATGTAGTAGATTTCGCCTCTGGAGAAAGGAAAATATTTTCCAAGATATCAGAAACGTTTTTGAATTAATGTGCATAAGTTATCACAAACTTTAACACTACGAGGAAGAAAAAACACCAAATCATGTCTTAGTTAATGAACAATTATAGATGTAACTTTAAATACATTGTAAAAGTTCTCTATTTTAAACCCGTTTCATACTAAAATAATGTGGTTGAGTAGCTCATTAATAAGGCACAATTACTTCAAATAGAGGTACTTCATTCATTAGAACATTTAAACTACTTTGCCTATCGATCAACGCTATAAACGAATAGCAATTTAAGTTAAAGGGACTGACCCACGATTTTTGATCAAAACATTTTTCATTGTTGATGTTAAACATTGAAGACACAGCTCACTTAAAGTTTACATTCCAATTTTGGACCTTTTGAATACACGGGTTAGGGCGATATTTTAGCCGTAACTCTTTGTTATGTAAACAAAGACGCGAGTAATTGCCATTATAAGTACCTGAATTCAAACACCGAATATACTAGTTTGTTTTCCGTAAAATCGCTGTACCAATTATGCAATTTAAACAAACATTTTCAGTGATGTTGTAGCTTAGAAAAAGACTTTCAAAAGTCTGTGTTTATTTGAAGCTAATCTATATGTGTACTTTTTCATACATCTATTGTATATAACAACGATGGAATATTACAGTAAACCAACTTTTAAATGTACAATAAAGTAATGTCAGATTGTTTGCCTTTGCCTTTTTATTTTTCAGAATATGTTACTTTCGACTGGAAAGAACGCATGTTCATTTTTTTCTAAAGTTTCAATGAAAATGATTATTAAAAATCACTATAAAAGGCAGCATAGAGTTTAAGACATCGCAGGCAACACGAATGGCTAGAGAATAAACTGGTAATTAAATTGGTATGGGTGATTTAAATACTGTGGAATCATCATTGTTCGTAGGGGACCAATATTCGTGGATTTCGTGGGTCACCCTTACTCACGAATTTACGTCCCCACGAACATGTTTTAATTTCCAATTAATCTTTAAAAATATTATGTCGTTCGCATTATTTATCAATTACCCGGGAAATTATGTCCCCACGAGCCAGCAAAATTTTGGCTACCCACGAACATTGGCCCCCACGAATTCAAATGATTCCACAGTAATCAACGTTGTCCTAAGTGTTTTTATATTTCTCATTTTGTTTTATCATTGCAGGGGTTTAAAGTCAGTACATCGCAAATTCTATGATCATTATAACGATCTAGTTTGCCAATATAAACTTCCATTGCGTCACATCCTGTATAATATGTTTCATAGCATTTGTGAATTCATTCTTCTAGAGTAATCCGCTTGCCTTATCAAGACAATGGGTTCATGGAGGGTGTGTCAGATCGACAGAGGATGCTTATTCCTTCTAGGTATTTAACAGATCCTACCTCTGGCTTATCCAGATATCTGTGTTTACCCAAATCTTCTTTTGTCTTACGAGATCGATCACTATTCGTTATCTTCGCCTTTTCAAACAATGTTCACTTTGCGTTTCCATTTTTCTGATGGCAACGTCTGAGGCAAAGAAGGGAGCTGCAAATGTGTCTGTCGTCTTTCTAACAGGGTGTTTGTGGACCAGCTGCAGGGAATATCCAACCCTTGAAAGTCACCGACAAACTATAGCTACAGGCTTAAATAATGAATAACTTTGTTACCGTTTAAACCTCCAGAATCTTCGATTCGCGGGCATATAGTTCTTGGTATGTCCGCTATCCATTTTTCTGTTTGTTCAACATTGGCAATAGCTTTTGAATGACAAATGATAGGGCTTTCATATTTCACGTACATGTGTATACCTGATGACAAACCAATTCTAGGGGTACCAAAGTGTTGTATATCCTGACCTTGAGCTTAGACCGACTTTTCAAAAACTTTAACATTGGCCATAACGTTTGAATGGTAAGGGACAAGACTTTCATATTTCACAAGTGTATTCCTGATGACAAGTCCTTTAACATGTACCTGGTACAAAACGTTTGGACCTACTGATTTTGACCTTGGACTTTAATCTACTTTTCAAAAACATTATCATTGTCATAAATTTTGAATGGTAAAGTGATAATGCTTTAATATTTCACATGTTGTTTTCTTATGACAAGCCTTTTCAACTGGTACTAACATTTTGAACATACTGACCTGGAACCTCAACCAATTTTCAAATTTTTTTACATTGGCAATAACATTTGAATGGTAAGTGATAGAACTTTCATATTTCATATGACTAATGCCAACATGTTGGACTTCCTGACCTTAAACTTTGACCACTGGTCGCGGTGGCTCAGTGATAGAGCTCTTGCATCGTGATCGGTTGGTCGAGCGTTCGAGCCCCGTGCTTGCACCGTACCTGTCCGCGTCAAAGCTAAAATGTTAAAATAGGTAGTGATTGCTCTTTCGCAAAGAGTTCGGCATTTAGAAGAGAGAATCACGGGTCTTTCGGATATGACCTTACAAACGGAGGTCCCGTGTCGCAGCAGGTATGACACACAAAAGAACCCTCATTGCTGGAAGCCATAAGTGCTAAGCATAGGTCTAAATTTGCAGCCCTTCACCGGCAATAATGAGTGAAATATTCTCAACGGGACGAAAAACAAATAGTCAATCAATCTTTGACCTACTTTTCAAACACCTTAACATTGGCTATGACTTTTGAATGGTAAGTGATATGGATTTCATATTTCAAATGTTTATTCATTATGACAAGCCTCTTCCACTGATGCCAATATTCTTGACCTCCTGACCTTGACTTTTGACCTAATTTTTAAAACGTTTCACATTGGTCATAACTTTTGAATGGTAGGTGATAGACCTTTTATACTTCACATGCTTAATCTTTATGAAAAGCCCCTTCCAATGTCATATAGAATACGGGGGCATCATTGTTTCACAAATACATCTTGTTTCTCGTATTTTAGACAGATTGTTACATGTATTTGTATATTCATTTTATACCGTGTTTCTTGTTAGACGGGGTCACGTGACCCCGTC
>CAJDSM010013596.1:0-26471 GCA_903981925.1 Ostrea lurida | reverse complement strand
ATATATTATGAAACACCCTGTACTTGCATATCATATCATTATGACTAATCTAGCCTTTATCGTTCTTGAAACGAATATCTTAACAGCTTTTCCCGTATTCATCTCTATTTAGAACTTTGAAATCGGCCCAGTTTTGGAGAAGTAATATATAAAATGGTGAAGTAACAAAGTATCAAACGTAATCATAGTCCAAAAAAAACCACATACAAAATCGAGTGTAGGGCAACACGGACCTTCGACGAAAGCGAAGGCAGGATCGGGTGCCATAGAAATTTTATGGACAAACAGACAGACAACGGACGTGCGAAGCTGGATAAAATGTGATCGGAACTTTCAGCTCAGGTGAGCTAAACGAATTTAGTGATATTGCTCTAATTTATGTTTTAAGCAAAGAAGATACATATATTTGTACATACTTTCAAATATAGGTTTTTTTGAAAACCACTGTTTGTCCAGTGCTTCGAACTGTGTAGGTACTTGTGAGGATCCGAAAAATTCATCACGTCTTGGTCACAAACAGATTTTCCAACAGCCCATGTATACTGGTAGATTCCAGACTCGTCATCATGGAAGCCATCAAAATTGACTATTAACAGAAATATATGTATGATATATCCCAGCGTAAGAAAACGAAAAATTTGGGTAGAGTCATTTAGGGCATAAACATTTTTCGGTAGAGATCATTCCAGTTTCAATATGTTGTCTATTAAGCAAAGTTATACAGTGTTGTTCGTATTTGCCAAATTCTGTAACATCTTAATTGTGATGACGGGTTTGCTATGCATATGTATTGTACAACTTAATGTTGACAGTACCTTTGTTCATTATGTGTGAACAATTCACAAACAAACACAACCAAATCTTTTTAAAATAAAAAGTACATAAAGCAAAAAAAAATTAAAGAAAAATGACACAAAATAAACAAAGAAAAGACAAAGAATAAAAATACATAAAAACAATATAATTTAGAAATTACTCTCAATCGAGTTTCCCTGATCGCAAATTATTTGGAATGCATCATATACAAAATATGGATGTTAACAAATTGAAAAGTATTGAAATGTTTAAAAGTTCTTTGTTTGGTTTGATAAATATGAATATTGTATTTCGCAACTGCGACTGAAAATTAAATGTGGATTGGTTTTTGGAGAACGGAAATACACCATTTGAAATTTGGTTTCAAAATGTTTAAGGATTCAGTATGAATTATACATGTAATATTTTTGTTTACAGTGCATTGACATTGTTGAAAGAAAACATAGCATGATATATACGATTACAATTACCTGATATATAGTGATTAGATCTGGTGTATAGTTTATCCACTAAAGGTGTATGTCCATTGAACACTGTTGATGCATCTTTGCCATCAATTATGTGTCTACAATACGTATAATATAAATCATACGGTACCAATTTTTATGCACCAGATAATCTAATTAGTTTTCATTGTAAAACGTTCGATAAATCAATAATGCAGTGAAAGGGATAGTAATTAAATAACTCATGGCAAAATCATGACATTTTTTTTACTAATATCAACAGAGTTTGAATTTACAATTTTAAAATGTCAATTCAAAGTACTTCATATTAATTATTCATTAATACATTATTTATTTACCTGTGGTTTTCCTTCCATGTAACTTCAACACAGCGTTGTGCGACCGATGCACTGCAGCCGTCTGCTGAATATTTTTCTACAAAGTATGTGCCTAGCGGCCCAGCGCTTGGTGGGGAGAAATCTACCATCGTTCCGTAAGAATGGAGATATCCAGTATACCCAAGTACATTGGTTATTCGAACATTAATAAAATAGACATGCCCGTGTTCCAGGGGAAGATTCTCATATCTTTCAAATGAGTTGTAGCCAACTCCAAGTCTCTCGTAATTCATGTATGTACCACTGATTCTTAACTTTGCATTAGGACCCTCTACAACACCCTGCAATTCACAGGATTCAGTAAAGTATGCATAATCAAACGACACACACTTCTTCCCTGATTTAATACACTCTGTTGCACAGTCTTCCGGAGTATGTGTAATATGCTTCGCAAAGGGTGTGTTTGTAAGCTTGCCATCTTTGGGGACACTAAAATGTTTCAAGTCATTGGGTATTCCTGGTCTGTGTGTCGTTGAATCCAATGTGAGATTTTTCCAGGGTACGATTTCGCTACCATACATTCCAGAGCTATACCCCAGAGCTTGGCTGTGAATTTGTTTTAATTCAGAATCTTCGAATACATTAATGGTACCTGACAAGGCATTTGGATGCGCGCTATATATGTAAGACGGATCTACACGCCCGTCGGGTAAAGTGTTGTCGTACGTATTCAAAAAGCAATACACTCTAGAATCTGTTCCTTGGCTGTTAACTGCTTTGACCGTCCAGAACAAGGGTATAGCGTTTGGCAAGTCATTTGTCGCAACTAGCACTGAGAATCCACCCATTTCTGTAAAATCCACAACATTTGTACCTCCCTGTTGGGTACCAATGGCGTAAAACATTTTTAAGTTGCTTTTGTCATCGTCTGCTGCAATTTGTAGTTCATATGCGGGGTCCTTATGATTTCGGCCTGGGACCTGTTTAATGAGACACTCATTCGTTGTTTCTCGTCTACGACGACTTCCCGGACCCGTTAAACCTGGCGATGAAAATTCCGGAGGAGAGGTATCTTTCTCATCCTTTATATTTGTGAAAATATTAGCCGATATTGGTCTGGTAGAAAATGTCCAAAGTGTGCCTCGAAAAATTGTAATGGTAATTTTAAAGCATTTCCAAAAACAGATTTTGAACTCAAAAATGCAGTACGCTTCCAATTTTAGTCGAATTGGGTTAAGAATAAGATCCAAGCTTCCTCTACAAAAAAAACAATTTCAGTTTTAATTGGAACGAAAGATGTCTAAATAACCACGATAACTAAATAACTAAAGATATCTAAATAACAAAAGCACATCAATGAACGGTAGTTATATTGCTCCCATGATTTAATAATTCAGAATTTCGCCTTTTGCATGCACGTAAATTAAAGAAGACAATATTTTTTTTCAAACGCTGAAGATGCAATAACCAGCGTAAACGTACGACCACAGAAATGATAAAAATCATTTGCACCATTATTATCAATTACGACTCGGTAACCCACTAGTTAGTGTCATATTAAGCTGTTCCGAGTGCATGATTATATTTAGTAACATTTGCATAACTTTCAATTACATAAAAACCTGCGGGACAAACTATAAAATTTGTACTGATATACATGTACTATTTCCTATTTTACATGACCTCATTTTACTCACCTCACATCCAAAGGAAACTTATTATATGTTATTTCTGCCTTAATTGGGAACCTGGTTTCTAATAGATAACCAGTAAGTCTTATTCCAGCTTTGAAAAAGAAGAATCGCACAAAAGCTCCTCCCCAAGCCTTCGCTCCCGCCCAGGGTACAAGTGTGCCCTATTAAATAGAATATATGTACGTTTTCAGTTCTTAATAATGATTGATAAAATAATATATATTGTCAGTTTACTTTATGGGGAAAATAATTTTCCATTCATTTACACATGAAATATACTCTTTTAAACATGAAATATACTCATTTACACATGAAATATACAAATTTAACATGGAATATACCCATTTATATATGACATTATTTTCCACCTACCCTTGCTTTGAAACTCAGTATACAAAGACCAACTTCTATTTTAAGGCCGACTGATGCTGCAGCCCCAAATTCTGCATATAGTGAATCAAATATAATTATCATGTTTAAAGGAAGTATTCACGAAAAAATAAATCGCTGCATAGTAACTTATAACACGTTCTGAAACAAAATGGCCTGCGTTAAAACTAACTTGTATCTCTTAAGAAAATAATTTTGATCAATTAAACAGCCTAAGTGAAAGGTTTATGAAGGGAATCCCCACCACACATCTGTGCTCAGACGTAGAAGAGACACATTGCACTTGGTGACTAGGTCGCGGTTACAGCAAAAGAAGATAATTAGGCCTTAGGGTTTATATTATAATTAATGGATAAGGTTTTCGAGCAAATATAATTGAAATCATAGGAATCAAACCTAATAACATCAACAGGGGGAGGGGGGGGGGGGAGAAAATATCTTCTGGGCTTCCCATACTTCCGAACATAATGAAGCACTGTCTGTTTCAAGATAAACCCGTGGCGTTCCGTTAGAATAGGTTCCCAGCATCCCCTTGCGTGTCGTAAGAGGCGAATAAATGGGGCGTTTCTTCGGATGAGACCGGAAAAACCGAGGTCTCCGTTGTCACAGCAGGTTGTGGCATTAAAAAAAGATTCCTCCTGTCAAAGGCCTGAGTGCCGAGCCAATACGGGGCCTAAATTTTGATACAGTCCTTCACCGTGAATGGTTGCCGTCTTCCATACAAAAAGGCGAATGTTAACATCGTGCTCAAACGTAACTCTTAATCCAAATTGCATTATAGAAAATCGAGTTTGTGAGCAACACCGACCTCCGACAAAAGTGAAGTTCAGGATTCAGGTGACATGGAGGAGTAAGCATTCTTCCATGGCACCTGATACCTGCCTTCGCTTTTTGTCGGAGGTCCGTGGCCCCTACAATCGATCGTTGTAAATATGTTTTGGCATTATTTTATGATCACGTTTAACACGATGTTAACTTCACCTATTTTTATTGAAATAAAAATACTTGTTAAGAAGTTTCATGAAAGCCTAATCATAATTGCAGTATTCATCAGGAAGCTTCCAAAATTTTGTCACCACAATGAGAGTAAAACTACTCTTGATAGAGCTGCAAATTTTAGAAAATCATAATTTTCATCCGAAATTGTTTGTTTTGACTGGTTTTTTTTTAAATATGTACTTAATAGATATCATATATATTACAGTTATCTTTCATAATTAAATCACATCATGCTGATTAAGATGCCCAAGTAAGGTATAATGAGCCATATTGATAGGAGATGTCATATACTTCTGGATAAGTCGAAACTGAAAATTTAATTGATTCACATCTGTTTCATATTTGGACGTTTCACTGAAAATGGACGTTAATGACACACTATTGGCTCAACTCTGTGACAGCATCTCCGTTGTTTTTTAATTCTCATAATTCAATACGCAATAGTCAATTATCACTTCATATGGTATATCTGTCTTCCAATTAATTCATTGTTCCAAAGCAACTGTTAGGCCGTTCTTTTCTTATCGATGACGATTACGGCTTACGCCGTTCAACTGATCAAGATAGATGGCTTCCGGAGGGTGTGGCCGGTCAACACGGGATGCTTACTCTTCCGAGATACCTGATCCCATCAATTTTGTATTATATTTAGGATTTCTGACATTAGTTGATTTCATTATCCTCACGTTTTTCATACACATAAACTACATGGAAATGAGAATGGGGAAAAAAGAAAAAAATGGCATTTGGATCAATAATTGTCTAGTAAGCATGTTTATCATGAAATGCAAGAAATCAGTCTACCATTTGACATCATTCATGACTTTTTTTAAAACGTTTGTTAAAGGACAAAGTGTAAAATTCAATAGATTTTAACTTACCAAAAAATATTGGAACAGGACCAACCATTATGAAAACAGGAGGATAGTTATCGCTATCGACAAACACAAAATCTTTAACGGGAAATGGAATATCAGCATCAGCGCAGAAGTCTAACTTTGACTGGAACTCTTTCCCTAATATTTTCAAAAGAGTCCTGGCGCATCGCTTGATTAACTGGAATAAGCAAATGGATGTAATAATGATTACAGAATCCGCGCTCATTACGAAAGGCCGTAAAGATAGAAAAGATTATCTGTTATATTTTAACTTTGAAACAAGGATACTTTTCAAAATCCCGATTTTGTCGAGCGTTTGATTAATGGTCTAACAATTCAATCAAACATATATTTCAAAATATAAGATAATATAAGTAATATGAGTATACATGTAGTAACTAGATTACATACGTTGTAAGTACATGTATCTCTAAAGTTATCAAGAGCAATGGCGGAATAATACCGTGTATTTAGAAAAAGATAATGACATATACCACGTTCATAACATATTCCCAAAAATAATGAAGGATATAAACCTACATGAACATACCAGTATTTCAACAAAAGCAAACCCACCTCCTACAATACATCATTGGGAGTTGTAATAAATTTATGTGATAATCCTGCTAGGTTCTACTATAAAGTCTCACCTCGTCCATCATTGCTTCTCTGATGGTGTCCAGAACGTTTAGAATATTACGATCAAGTAGATGATGATCAGAAAGTTCTGCTATAAAGTCTTCCACCGTAATGGTATCCATAGTTGGCAAAATGTTGTTACTGTCACCATCTGCTTTTGACAAAGGCAAATTAGAATTTCCTATTTAGATTGTTTACTCATACATATCTAGGATTCCAATATGATATTCAAACATAAAAGCGATCAAATTTCAGATCGCAAACTATGTTTTTGGATTCGTTTTGTTTTACATATAAAAAAAAAACCCAATTATTGACTGTGTTTTCGGGCAACATTGATTATGTTAGTCCCAAGGGACAGAATATTGACCGACGATAGGCCATGCTATAAGAAATTTATACATTAAAGCCCTATCTTAAACAGTGCATGTTATATTGAATGTTTTTATCTAGAAAGAAGGTTAAACTCCAAGGCGAATGTCACAAAATCAAGCACCATGGTACATGTGTGATATATACCGGTTCTGTAGTTTTCCTATAAACAAGTCCAATCCCAAAATCAAGGTCATATGGGTTAGAACTTTGATACGAAGAAAGGAAAGTCAGACTACAGACAAACTGTGACCAAAAATGCTCACTTTTCAAGGACCCTCTATACACTAACGAGCCTTTTTTTAGACACTGGAAATTAAAACACATTAAGGTGTTAATATTAAGTTTATCTAAGTATTTTTTAATATATGGTACTGGTCACCCCCCCCTCCCCCCCGGCAAAACGTTCCCAAAAAATGAAGTATTCATGAAAAAATCACCATTGCTCACTTGAATGAAATCAAAACATACAAATAAAGAGTTCAGTTAACTTATCTTTACCTACTGACATGTTACAAATGCTTGAACTGATGAAGAGTTTGGTAATACCCACAACATCTCTGTATATTTCAATTTACCGGTATATCTAAGGACAGATAACTCTAATTGCTTAAAATTGCCAGCTCTTTTGTGTGCAATCTAGAGAGGGTCCTTAAGAGTTGTTAGTTCAGGTGAGTAATTTAAGACATCTTATATGATGAAAATGAAGCACACTGTTTTGCCTATATTTACATGTACATCAGTGTCAATAGGAGAGTTTCGAATTACATGTCCTTTGCACCCAAATTTTACACATGTAAACTCCTTTGTATTTTGCTAGCCTCATGGATTTCTGGTTTCTTCCAAGATCATTTTAGTGGAAGAGAATTAAAGATATCATGGCAGATTCTTACATGTTGAATATATTTCCAAAATAGCACAAATTTCAGTTTGGTACATTTCCAGTTGAAAAATTTACATTGTAAACACTTACTATAATCAAATAACTGATAATTCTGTAGCTCTACAAAAAGTGTCAAAAAAGAACAAAATAGAGTTTAAACTTCGCCAATGCACTGACTACATGTATCAACTACATATCGCCGTTGCATTCACTGCTAGATGTTCCAATATCCACTGGTCACCGTCACATATTTCATAAACTTATTCACAACCTATACTACATGTATCTCTGCAAAATTACGCTGGCGATAACCTTCACCCTACCGTTCCTGCACCCTCGTGTTCACGTTGTTCTTTTATCGGATTGACAACCTTTAAAAACGCAGTACATTATGACCAAGAAATCATACTACAAATATTTGTATATGCATCGTTTGCACCGGAAGTATCAAAGGCAAACAAACTTTGACATGAAAAGACGAAATCTCTATTGATGGTCTTTAATTCCACATTTCGATATATTGGTAACGTTTACTCTATTAATAAGTGTCATTAATATGTCGATTTCATATATTCCAGCGAACTAGATAGAAAAGACATTCCAGAGTCTTTCATGTCTCCTTCGTACTTGGATATTTTATTGAACTTAGGCATTTACGGCAAACTAACAACCCACCTTTAGCCCGGTGTCTCACTGTATCGTGCTAGTTAAATGCTCTCAATAAAAACATTTTAAAAAATCTAATTCTGCATTATTTGAAGTTCTATTGCAGAATCTTACCGATAACATGAACTTTAATATTCAAATTATATTACCTGACCCAAGAACGTGATTTCACGTTTTAATTGCAAAAATAAGTTGTCCCAAAGGAAGCGTTGCACATGCGTAATCGACGGGAATAAAATTAGCACGATACAGTGGGACGCACGATACAGTGAGAAGCGAGTATATGACAATTGGGGCGATTTCCAAGAATAAAAAGGTGTTCCGATAGCAACTTGAAACTCTCCTATTTCATTATTACTTTAACTGAAAAATATATTAGTTGATGTAAAAACAAAACACCCACTGCGAATAAGAAGATCTAAATCAAGACTGACCATGATGCTTACGACCGTTGGTGGAGATGTCGCCATATAAGTGTATTAAGCGAAGGTACATAATTTTCAACATTTTTGTTAATTTAACCCTATTCTATAATTTGTACATGCATAAAAACAGACGATACTTATCGATTAATTGTTTGGTCGAGAAGCACAGAATGTAGATTGGTCAACCTCAAGTGACTTGCATGCATATGTCAGCAATACACATTGTTGTTATCGATGGGTTTATTTGTATATTTAGGACTATATTAAATCATATCTGTAACACTATTGAAAAAGATATAGAGAATAATACATACCTATTTCCATATCACACCCTGTAGTCAGCCCGAGACACCAATATCAGCCCGAGGCCGAAGGCCCGAGGGCTGATATTGGTCGAGGCTGATAAAGGTGTAATATGGAAATAGGTATGTTTTATTATGTTTATTACATACTTAGTATTAACATACAAAACAAGTCATATTAAAACATAAATTTTAATCAACTGATAGTGATTCATGTACATGTGTACACTACATAAATGATGAAGCGTAAAAAGCAAAGGGGTTACGGAACGAGGTGTTCCGCACGTGGAGGGTGATTATGGATTTGCAGGGGTGATACAGGTTATCAGCCCTAGGGCTGATACGGCTATTGTGATGTCATCTGTATCGCACATGCAAAAACCTGTATTTATACTAAGTATGTAATAAATCATTATAAGTTTTTTTCTAACCTGAAGAGCAAGTGGTATCAAGTTCGTAGTTCTGCAACACAGGTACAGTGTGTAGACACGTTATATAATCATATGCACAAAGCTCCGCAGAGAGGGATATAACCGGGGTGGTCCAGTCAAAAGAGATCGAGACAACAAGGCTGGCAGTCAACAGCGATGACACGCTGGATAACAAAACTCGCTCCTCTATGTCTTCACCTGAAATATTTTAAACTCCTTCCAATGTTAAGATTATATTTCAATAATTCTGACAATCTGATATGTAAACTAGCCTGCTGATCATGATGCTACCCATTTATGTGAGTATTTGAATGATATTTTTTATGGTTCTAAATGATATACATGATTGGGCAATAGACCACTTTAAGGTCCGTATAATCATACACAAGAATGGCAGTGTGACTCTCTCTCTCTCTCTCTCTCCCTCTCTCTCTCTCTCTCTCTCTCTCTCTCTCTCTCTCTCCACTTACCGTCTTGAAAATCCAACACTACTGGTGTTGACTGTGTTGTAATCGTTATTTGTTTTAAACAACCATCCATTTTCACATCGACAGTGGCCATAAGCCTGAGATTGGCATAAGACAGCAAAACTGCACAAGAAATGTCATTGCAGCTACGATGAACAAAACATATATTGCCAGGACCTTTTGGAAGTCTATCTAGAAACATCTGGCAATCTGCAAAAAGAGATATTCGATAACTCGCTGATATTCAGCATTATGTACAATACATTTTCAAATTGTCTAAATTTGGCGTACATGTACGTAGAATAACCATTCATGACTATTGTAGACATTTTTATATCATATACCTGTATCTATTTCATGCTCAATGTAAAAACGGTCTAACAATTGGTACGAATTTTGACCCAATAACAGGTTGTGTTGGCAAACTAGATCATTTTAACGACCATAGCATTTGTGAAATGCTGGCTTTAAAACAAGATTTTTTAAACCCCTGTAGCATTAACTTGTTTGTCAGTTGCCTGCTTTGATTTAAGAAAAACTTATCATACACAAAATAAGCTCGTGATTATCAATCGATTCAGATACATTAGCACCATCTGCAGGTTGCAATGTTGCTACAAAAGTATGGGAAGTTGACAATGAAGAAGCTAAAATCATTCCATTCATCATAAAATCGAGTTATTCGTTTGCCGTTAATGTTTATCTAAGTACATGTACGAAGCAGATGCGGAAGACTCTGTTGTGTCTTGTTTGAGTTTACTTGAATATATCGAATCGACATAAGAATGATAATGATTTTCATTGATAGATAAAACGTGGTTGATATATCTATATGTCGACTTAAAGGCCATAGCTAGAGCAAATGACAAACTGATGTTCTGTAGATATTGCTGGCTAAATCTAAGAATACAAATTTAGGAAAAGAGTCATGGTACTTTGTGCTTATGGATGGGTGGTACGTTGTAAGTTGTGCAGATAGATAAGCTACTGCGTCAGAATCGATGTATTTGATATTTTAAAAGTTTGAAGAATTGGTTTGGTTGAAGTTGAATAAAGTTAAGGTAAAGATTTAATTATACAGCACACCTAATGTATCAACAAGAAACAAAGCACGTTAAACTTCAACATTGCTTGGTTGATGAAGTGAACTATGTAGCGAACTATGTAGAGAAGAGAGAAATATGCAACAATGGTCGACCGATAGCGTTCACTTCATCAATAGTGTTTACATTACTTTAAACAATTATTATATTTAATTGGGTATAAATTAAATAATCTAGATTCCGTGTCGGAATGATGACAACAAGTTGTGTTCTTGTGACTTGTGACAAAGTGCAGAGAGCAGAACCTGTACATCACATGCATTACACCTGTCAAATTGACAGAGTATTTTAGGTGCAAAGGTAAAGATAACGAACAGTGATCAATCTCGTAAGTCCCAAATAGTATACAAAAACAAGAGTTAGGCAAACACGGACCTCTGGACACACCAGAGGTGGGATCAGGTGTCTAGGATTACTAAGCATCCCCTGTTGACCGGTCACACCCACCGTGAGCCCATTGTCTTGATCAGGTAAACAAAGTAATCAATATTAAACATTATACCATTCTTATAGATTTGTTTCTTCACAAAAACATTCTTTCTGCAAAAAATCAATGACAGAGTACATGTACCTTGATGATGTAAAGGTATATTCGGAATATTGATATGATACCTAAAACCAACATCAAATGGAAATTATCTTTTGCAAACCTTTTTCTGTTTTAGATAGAATTCTGGATATCATATTTGATTTTGATCCAGATACGGTACTGAACGATGCTGTCAGTAAACTCCGGAGCCTTGAAATTGACAATCCATCAAGATTCTGAGCGGAAACAGCCGAACGAAGTTGCACAAGTTTATCGAAAACTATTTGCATCTCCGCACCAACTTTAGCTCCAAGCAATTCTTTTATTCTGCCGAGTGTATATTTGTTCACATCTACGAGATCAAGGAGATTGGGTCCAGTCCTGAAACAAATGTTAAATTTTACAATACAACCAAATAATGTATTCTTCTGGAAGACACACAAGGATTGTATTTGCATTAAGATTTTCTTAAAATTCCTGGTGCATCTGAAATAGTAGGTTGTATTGTCAAACTAGATCGTTATAACGACCATAAAATTTGTGAAATGCTAGTTTTAAACGTGACTGTTCAAACCCCTGTACTATCAGGCTCTTTATGGCCAAGTTGTTATTGATTAGTAGACTTGTAAAGATTTTGCTATATATCCCTATGTAAAATTTAGGTTTCTTCTACTCTCTGAGATCATTCTTTGAACAAATATGAAGAAAATCTTATAAACATGTATCTTTTAACTTTCTTGTCAAGTGATTTTGAGAAGAAAACAGTTTGAATCTATGAATATTTCATAGCGGTTGAAATTGGTCCGATGGTTCTGGAGAAAAAGTTTAAAATGTGAAACTTTTAGGCACGTAACGTAAGTATAAAGAAAAAAAACTTATAGTAAGTTGATCTAAAAATACATTCATTATACTGGTGTACATTTTACAACGACGTATTCAACATTGTTTAGTCAGGATTCCAATTCAAAATGGCTGTGCGCCAATTAACTTTGATTTTCATCAGTTTATTAGTTTATTGTTCTCTTTCACCGGATAATGAAAGAAAATTTTACTGAAATCTGTCCCTGTAAATTTTCCATATGGGGTTTAATGACTTGCTTCCATTTATTCATGTTGTCTTAAAATAGAGTTCATCGTATACTGTATTGAAAATATACGTTTTGGGAAAACTGTTTATCAGCTTGGTTTTGTAAATCATTCTATACAGAAAAATGAAAATCAGTTACATTATATAACTACTGAATTATTCATCCGAAAACTGGTACGTAGATTTCTTAACTGTTATTCTCGAGGAGAGAGTTTTATGATGTCAAAATGCCATTTCTAGGACATACATTATATACAAAGTGACACCTGCAGTATTAACATAATGAATTTGGAGTAAATACTTTAAAACATCAAAAGGCATTACCTGTTGCCTGAAAAGTCGAACAGTTGTTTCGCTATGTCTTTGATGTTTGAAATTAAACCCTTAAATCCTTCTTTAAACTTGTTCCACGCACCAACAGCCACAGAATCGGTTGGAAGAGCGACATCAAACTCAGGTGGGCGGTAGTCAGGTTCAACAGGCGGAAATTCAGAACTGAGATCGTCACTTCCTTCAATGTGCGCTCTTGATACTTCTTCTTCTAGCTTATCCAATCCCTCATTAACAGCATCAGCTGAGACAACACTAAAGAAATTTATGTAAGTGTAGTCTTTGCATTCCCAGATCCATTCTGGTTTTGGAAGCAGGTGGTCCAAAAAGGGTGACGGGTCTATATATTTGTACTCAGAATCTGTTGTCTGTACTGGTGATCGTTTGCGAACAGATACATGGATGCTGTTGTAGTCACATGGTGATTTATCAGCTTTTCCGATGATATCTTTGCCTGCTATCATAAACTGACCAGTTGTTGAGATTGAAGAATCAGGGATAATATTTTCTATGATTATTTCGAATTCGATGAAATCATCATCTGTGGGCAAGATCCGAACTCTGTTGGTTTCTCTGAATACTTCGCCATTCACTGGACATGGAATCTACACAGAGAGATTTCTATCATAAAAAATACTAGATTCAATTCGTAACAAGCAGCGTAGCTGTAGATGACTAAGTACAGAATGGGGAAATGTGATAATAAATAAAGTAAAATAAAACACATTGAGAATTTCAGTATTAGAATTTTGCTGGTCATTGGTTTCTGATATCTTAATTCTCCTTGCATGTACAAACCAAAAACTAGCGACAATCAAAGGTTCTTGAAAAGCGTAGCGTACATGATTCAGAGACCCTTGGCTAGCGATGATGATATTCAGAATTCCAAATTTTCAGCAAATATTGAACATAAATATAAATAAATAAACAAAGTCCATTAAGTTTTGTTCCACCCTCCTCTTTTAAATCCAATTTTGTTTACTTTATGCAAAATAGTTACAACGACTCGTCCAATAAAGTTTTTCATATCGCATAGAAACTATATGTAATTTTGCGCTTTATAAATGAATAAAATAACAAATAATAATAATAATATCGCTAAAGCTTGTCATTTAACGATTGTACATTACTAGCTTGCAAATATTCATGCAAAGAAAAATATCTGAGCTGATTTTTTTTTTTATTTTTCAAAACAGAAAATATTCCAAGGATCATTTTCTTATCTCCTTAACTGGGATACATGTAACACTTTGCCCTCTACATGTGCATTACCTCCTTTTAATGTGATATTATTAAGGATGTCAACGAATATTCGACTATTCGAATAATCTTCGTTGGCATCGACGTTCGACTAAAAAATTATAGTCGAATAGTCGGTAAAAATTTTAGCATACTGACATTTCATCCATTTCGGTGTCCCATCTATCTAAAATTGTCAAAAAATATTTGCATTTTCCGCTAATTCAGGTCCATCAAAGCAATTTCGTTTCGTCTACCGGTTTACTTGTATCAAAACTACACAACCTACCTGTAGACATAGCGGAAAATGTATATATATTTTTAAATAAAGACTCCGTACAAAGGGTATCACGAGCAGAGCGAAAAATGATGAAATTTGTCTTCAAAATGCCATAATTTTACATTACGTTGAAGCGGTGTGTTGTGCATGTTTCTTAATTAATTATACTAAGTCGTTGTCGTTGGGGTATATCTAAAAGGACTTCTACAGTTAATTGAGCAGCAATCGGCGGTAATTTACACCGAAGAGATACAGCTCCGGTTAGTTGTTATAAACACAATCTGTAATTAAAATTGGATTGTTATACACACTCAAGGTGTTCTCATGTTTATACCATATGTTGCCTTTACTTAACAAGTCCATTGAAGTTAAATTCTTTTTTTGGTGTGTATCTAATTGTTGGTACATACACTTAAAAACAGCACGTTAGTTTATTATATGACGGAACATCACCGTGACAGTGGTAAAATAAAAACCTTTCGAATAATCGAATATTCTTTGACTAAAGCCATCGAATAATCGACTAAGAAATTTCCTATTTTGACATCACTAGCTATTATGGATTCAATTTAACTCTGCAACTGAAAAGAACATTCAAGGTGGAATTTGATACTACATTATATATTTATTAAGCATATATAATGAGTGTTGAAAGGATTTGCGTACACAACTTTATGACAAACGGAACGATTTCAGCTTCTCCATCGTCAACTTCCCATATTTATGTATGGGATCACCTGCCTATGGTGTGTATGTCTCTCAACGTTTTCGATACGCAATGCAAGAGCTTGTTCTGCGTATGATCAATTTTTGTATGGAGGCAGGCTACTTACAAACAAGTTGTTGCAGGGGTTTCAACAGTCATTTTTAAAGGCAGCATTTCCCAAATTATATGGTCGTTATAGCGAAATAGGTTGCCAGTATGATCTGCCATTAGGACAATAGCTGTCTGGTGTGTTTTATAACAATTGTTAAGCCGTTTTTCTTACACTGATCTGACTGCGGATTGCTACTTTTATCTGATCAAGACAATGGGTTCACGGCGGGTATGACCGGTCAACAGGGAATGCTTACTCCTCATATGCACCTGACCCCACCTCTGGTGTGTCTAGGGGTCTGTGTTTGCCCCACTCTTGTTTTTGTATTGTATTTGGGATTTACGAGTTTGACCACTGTTTGTTATCTTTGCCTTTACATTACTAACACAGTAGAGAAATCTAATGAATTTTTATATCAAATGTAAGCGAAATTTTCTGAAAATTTCATTTTAATTTTATTTTTTCTGAGACTCTCTTAGCTTGTCAGTCGACATTTGGAATATACATAGACGTTGCATGTAGGGCAGGACATATTTTCTTTATCTGATACATATTTTGAGAATCTGAAAAAGGCGATTTCAGATAAATATACTCACATCAGAAAGATAAGAAATGCGGACATCAACGCCCAGTGTCTTGTATCTTCCGTTCGTGTCCGTAGGCCAAACACCAACCCCACAAGTCGAATCTTCATTTCTTCGCCGTTTGGGAAATGTTACATGGAATTTTGAACCGAATATCTTTTGTATGATATTCTTCGTCTTTATGAACCTACAATATTAATTTGACCAAGCATTGTTTCTTGTCATTATGGCCATGGTGCTATAACGTCTGTAAATATATGCTTCCAAGGAAATAAAGATTTTCATTGAAATTCTAATACTTTCAACTTTAATAAACGTCAATAAAATGACTTACATATCTCTAACTGTAGTATATCCAGATTTCACTGCTTTGATTGCTTTCAAAACTGAATTGAAAGCATTGAAAAATGGAGATACCAGATCATCCAGTGTGTCCTTGAACATTGTAGACAAGTCGCCGAATGATTTCTGAATAACTTCGATGAAAATATTAGTTTCTTCTCTCTAAAAGCATATGATTAAAATTTGCATTATCAGCCTCCGAAAATGTTTACTGTACATTACAGATACAAATTGGCGAAGTAAACAATGTGTTAAACGTAATCATAGTCACAAAGAACATATATACAATGTCAATAAAATATAGTAGATGTAGCTAGTCATATTATTGTCAAATCGATTTATTGTAATTCTACTTGATGTTGAACGAAAACTACTATTGAATCTGATTTCAGCTTTTATTTTGGAAAAAATCCATTGTGTATTCCTTTCATATCATTTTATATACCGATCGATAGGGGATGCTTACACCTCCTAAGCACTTAATCACACCCCTGGTGTATCTTCTGACCCGTGTTGGCCCAATTTTATTCTATTGGGGGTTTATTAGATCGATCACTGTTCATTATATTTGCCTTTCTATATCAGTGGTGTATGTAAAAAAAAAATATTTCACAAGCACGCATATACACAAATAATTAACACAATAAATGTTAGATGATTAGTCTTCATGTTGGACAATTAAGCGTATTTTAATTTAGCGTATTTCATTGTCAATCTCTGTTTTTCAGGTTTTCAAAAAAAACAACAAAAAACAAAAAACCTTGTCATCGATCTTAATTAGTAATGTTTTATTTGGTGATTTTATGGTATTATTATATATTATTATTATTTATATATGCATTGTAAAGCACCTTTGAGCGTACATGTTGTAATGAAAAGGGTGCTATACAAAATGGTATTTATTATTATATTATTAATAACTCCAAGCAAGAAAAACATGAAAACATTTCGTCCTTTGTAAAATACCAGTAAAATGATGAAGTCTGCTTTATTTTGATGATTTTGTCTTTATATGCTGATTTTATTTCATATATCAAGCGTGCCTTATGTAGTATCGTTTGCGCAATACAGATTTTTTCAACCGAACAAATTGTGTTTAGATTTTCTAAACATGCTATACATTAACTGCTGTTTTTAATTGTACAACCAGTGACTTGCTTTCAGATTCTAGAATCTACTTTGGAAAACAATCAACAATAGTCTTTGTATATTTCAACAAGGGCAGATGTGAATTTGGATTCCTGTCTAGCTTGAAAATATGTTTACCTTGTAAGTATTGTATTTTATCTGTACATTGTATCAGATCAGATACGGCAAACTAACTACTCAACATAATGATAAACGGGACGATTTCAGATTCTCATAATCAACTTCCCCTATTTTGTAGCAATATTCCATCATCAACCTGCATATGGTGTATTGTCTCCAACTTATTCGATACGCAAGCGCAAGAGCTTGTTCTGAGTATGATCAGTTTTTGAATCAAAAACAACTACTTACAAACAAGTTGTTGGTTCAGGGTTTTAACAGTCCACGTTTAAAGGCAGCATTTCGTAAATTATGTGGTCGTTATAACAATTTAGTTTACCAGTATGACTTACCATTGAGTCAAATGCGTCTGATGTGTTCATAGGCCATTGTTAAGCCGTTGATCACACTGATTTGACTAGAGATTGCTCCATTTCCTGATCAAGACTATGGGCTCACGGTGGGTGTGACCGGTCAACAGGCTATGCTTATTCCTCCTAGCCACCTCTGGTGTATCAAGGGGTCCGTGTTTCCCAACTCTTGTTTTTGTATTCTATTTGGGACTTACGAGATTGATCACTGTTCGTTATCTTTGCCTTTACATACTCCACTTTCATCTATGCCATGCAGAATAAATCACCACGTGCCCCTTCAATTCTCACCATATGCCGTTATTAACCGCGACTACAGAGTTAGTAACTACCATATTGTGAAACAAAAGTACATATCACTCAGAAAGAAACCTTAATTCATGATTTGTCATCAGACGTTTAATATACTGATGCAATACGTCCTATAAGGTTTATAAATGCAAGACAACATCGGCATGCCTACATCTTTCACATCTTTCCATTCTTTATTATATCTACATCATTTATAGCAATATCCAAATGAAATCGTAAACAAAGGTTTTAATTAAGCCTTTTTAAATTACCGCCATTGAAATGCCATCTGTAAGTGCTGTTGAAAATTCGTCTTCAAAATCCACTGTTGATGTAGTTTCTTTTTTGTTAAAAAGAAGTTGGAACAAGTCTTTGACATCTTCAAGAATTTCCTTGAAATCCTCCCAGTAGTCAATCCAAAATGGAGTTCCGCCTGACATTAATATATTGATGTTTACTAGTATGGATTCTAAGTTAGATCATACTTGTGCAAATAAATTATATGGCATCAGTATGATATCTGATATTTACTTCATAGTTTATTTAAAAAAGAACGAAATATCTTTATGATTTATAATCTGTCATTTATACATTAGTAATATACAGTGAAAGGGTCAAAATGTTAGCCAACGCCGTTCTGCATACACATCTCATATTCTCTGTGTTGTCAAATTTTATTACTTAACAAATTCATATCTAATGCAACGTTATAACATGATTGTACTAATTAGTAAATATTGGGATAATGTAAAGGCAACGATAATCAGATGTTACCTTTCAAAAACGATAGAGTTTCCACCACTTTGTTTTTTACGTCCAAAAACATTCCGATAGCAAGCTTTATACTGAAAAATAGAACTGATGTATTAGATTTCAGCTCATGAGAAACATCCGATAGCATAGGCTTAAGGATATGTCCATGTAACACAACTAAAAAAAAATTCTTGTGCGCATGTAGAACTACACGACACGAATCATGATTCTGCACTACTGTACACCAAAATGCTTATAAATAGATATAAGTAGATATTGGTCAAAGAAAACAAGTACTGTAATGTCGGGGATATTGGTCATTAACAAAGTAATACTGAAATAGAGAGGGAAATAAGTCATTGAATAGAGGGGGAATAGCTATTGATAAAAGCAAGTATTGAATTAAAGTGGGAAAATGTCACTGACAAACAAGTATTGAAAAGAAAAGACAATTAGCCACTCTCAAACGCATATTGAATTAGTCACTGGCAAACGGCTATTGAAAAAAGAGGGAAATGGCAAAGGAATATACAGTATGTTGAATTAGTTATTTACAAGCAGGTATTGGAATATTTAATAAAGGGGAAAATTAGTCATTTTGAATATTTAATAAAGGGGAAAGTTAGTCATTGACAATGAATAATGAAGCGATCAACAGGGATTCTTACTCTTCCTAGGCACTGATCCCAACCAAGGGGTATCCAGGGGTCCGTGTTTGTCCAACCCTAATTTTGTATTCTATTTGGGACATATGAGATAGATCACTGTTCGTTATCTTCAACTTTTCAAAAAGGGGAAAATCTCTCATTGACAAACGAGCATTGAGATAAAAGTGAAAGTCTGTCATTGACAAAAATGGTTTGGAATAAAATAGAGGTGTATTAATCACTGACAAACATATCCAGGAACAGAGAGACATTGGTTAATGACAAGTAAGACTTAAACTAAAGATGGTTGGTCATTCAAGATAAAGAGTTTCAGGTGTGACCGGTCAACAGGGGTTGTTTACTCTCCCTATTCTTGATGGCCTCTATTTTATTCATTGCTGTTCGTTTATCTTCCCTTTTTATTAATTCTGATATACAGGGAATATTGGTCATTGATTCATGTATATAGGTACTGAAATAGATAATATATTCATCATTGACAATGAAGTATTGAAATAGGGGTGTGGGGTATAAGGTAACAAAAACAAGTACTGTAATAGAGTGGATACTATCATTAATAAGTACTGACATGGGGGGGGGGCTATTTGTTAGTCCTATTTATTGAAGAAAAGCAGATGAAGGTATTTGTTATGCTGGGTACATATTTTCATATATGCTATAAAATATTGTCAAGATTTACAAAAAATACAGAGAAAGATCAGCTATCTGGAATTGAAGAAAACCAACTTACTCTAGGACAGATTTCCCGAACATAGTTACTGACTGTACAGGATTTGATAGAAAATTCTTTACGGCTGAAATTATTGTTGCTACTGAATCAATCAGCTTCTTGGCTACATACGGCAGTGTAACTGTAATGGCGTCTGCAATTGTCTGAAATGTTTAAATAGAAAAGCATATAAATCTTTATATTACAGAGCTAGCATTTGGAGAAGAAAGTTGCAGTGCTCGCTTTCGATTGAATTGTCCTTTCCTTTTCCGACCATCTATTTAATATACATGTAGTATGTTATGTTGACTGACCATAAATTTAATGGATGTATATTTATCTCAAGGTTAAACGTTGCCAGGATGCAGGATAAAAAAAACCAAGGCAGTATCTTAGACTTGTTCAATAGAAAGGGATAACGTTTCGACTTCTGATGAAGTGTCAGTAAATTTCAATTAAAATATATATGAAGAGTTGTTGATAACGAACAGTGAGAAATATCGTAAATCCTACAAAAAATACAGAATGAAGAGCAATGCAAACACGGGCACATGGACACACCAGAGTGCCTAGGAGGAGTAAGCATCCCCTGTTGACCGGTGACACCCACTACAAGTCCTCTGTCGGGTAAACAGATTAATCTGCAGTCAAAATCATTCTGATTGATCGTATGCTCGAGAAGTTTACACTCATATGGGGACGTCACCATTGTTGGTGAAGTGCTGCAAAATGTAAGCCCGTGTTCGGCGCTTACGGTCTTTGAGCACAAAGGGATCTACATGAAACACGTCAGACAATCTTTAACCTAATGACAAGTTCTATTTGGAAATTAAAAAGTTATAGCGAGCACGAAATTTGCGAAATACTGAATTCAAACGAGAACGCCTCTATCATTAACTAAATTGGCAGTTAACTTGTGTGTATCGAATCAGTTGAGAAATATTGACCAAAAAATGTAGATATAATTTGTATAACAAATGTCTATAACGTACTTCACTAAAGAAAAAAATGTTATCGAATTTATCAAAATCAAAACTTTTTACGTTTAGATTAAAATTTCCATTAAAATATTGACCGATTTAGAAGCTTTGATAAAGAAAGCGAACGTCACGTGATAACAACACGGGGTTACATGTGATAGTGTAATGTTTATGCTATGTGTATTTATTACATACTACTTCGTCATATCAAAATGGTGTATATAATGGGAAAATAAGCTCTTACACTGTAAAATTCCGTGAGATCCTCTTTGATATCTTCAACAAAGTATCGTGCTTTAATGATAATTTTCTTGATCTGGTCAATCCATGGGACACCTCCATAATCAATGACCTTCAGTACAGCTTTTATTACTTTGTCTACGATATCCTCCAAAATCAGTGGAAAGTTTTTCACTAATTCGATGATTTTGTTGACGATGAACTCAATGCCCTTATCAAACAATTGAATGATGTTTTTGAACGCCTGAATGGCATTCTTTATAGGATCGACAACTGTTTTGACGATTCTGTCGAATATATTGACTATATCTTGAATGCCATTTATCCCGAAATCCTGAAATTTAATATTAAAGGTAAAGAAACCACGCTAATCAACATATTTCGTACTTCTCTTTCTGGAAGGATATGACGGAAAACATCAATATAATGTCTTTTATTTGCATTTATATAAGTTTTGTTTGATGTAGAATATTTTCAAAGCTTATTTCTTAGTTGGTTTGAAATAAATATTGTAAAATCTCAAATCTCCTTTGGAAAAAATTATAATATGAAGCATTTTAATGTTGTCATCATGTATTTTGACCAGATATAGCACATCCTTTGCATTTTTGGTTCATTTAGTCATCAATGAGCGCGTTGAAAACCACTACAGATATACATGGTTTTTATCTCTGATTTCCAATCCAGACCAATATGAATCGTACTTGCGGAAACTCTGTATACATTCAAAGAAAAACAATGGGACATATGTGTGCATATTTTCATAGAAAGGTTAAAGTCGTATATTTCATTCCTTAAGATTGTTAAACATTTCGTTTAGACATAATACATTATCAAAATCTAAAAGGCTTTTTAATGATTTTAAAAACTCAGTCTAGGTGGATCAATTACACCCATAATATAAACAATATCTAAATGCATCATGATATATATTCATGGCTTCAATATCTGGAGATAAAACATGATTCTTAGAATAATTATGAACCTTAAGAATATTGATGTCATATCCAGCGTGTCCTCTGTAGCAAGCATGCGCACGGAAGAGGTACTGTTCCACTCCAAACCAACCCAACGTAACCTTGGCGTAAGCGTCGTCGTAGACATTAAGCAGGGCGTGTCCACTAAGAGGTTCTAAAGTTGTTCATTCCATATATTAATATATTTTTACATACAACATTCATGTATTTCGTTGATGAAAATGCAATCTTGATACTTCATACTTGAACGTGTTGATATCAACTTCAGAATAATTGTACATAGAATCAAAGTAAGGTTTAAAAAAGTAATTTGTGAATAACTAATCACTAGATACAAAAAGGCGAAGTTAACATTGTGTCAAACGTAATCATAATCCAAAAAACATATACAAAATCGAGTGTAGGGCAACACGGACCTCCGACAAAAGCGAAGGTGGGATCAGGTGCCATGGAGGAGTAAGCATCCTCTGCTGACCGGTCACACCGCCGTGAGCCTTAGTCGAAATAAAGTAAACGGGATTACCGTAGTCAAATCTAGTAGGAAATGACAGTCTAACAAAGGGTATGAACAATCAGTCAACATATGCTTAGTGATAATTTGTAATCGCAAACAAGGTCATTATAGCGACCGTAGAATTTGCGAAATGATGACTTTAAACGAGATTCGTTATAACCTGCAGCATCAACTTTTTTGTTAGTAGTTGGCCTCGCTTTAAAAAAATCCGCATACGCATAGCATGCTCTTGCGTATCGAATCAACTGGGATATGCATATACACACCATAGCAGGTGATGAGTGGGTAAATATTACTACATAGAAAAGGGAAAGTTGACGATTGCGAAAGTCAAAGTCATCCGCTTATTCATATCATGTGTTGTCAGTTCTGCCATTAGAGTCAATGTTAAGTAAAAATATCCAAATATTGAAGCAGATTTTGTCAGATTCTGTTGGGTGTCCTTTATGTCGAGTTCGTTCGGGATATATCAAATGGACAATCATTGGTGAAAAATGATGATTGTTAATTGAAGCACATCATCTATAATACCTTATATGTAAGGTTGAATGGACACGGCAGTTTTTTGCTTTTTATCCGTAACAGTTCTGTAACAATTCTCTTCATATGAATACAAAAGTAAGTTCTGCAAATAAGGGGGCACAATATAGTGCCCTAGGAATACTGCGGATTGTTTGGGAAGACCTGGTCTGCCGAAGAGACTACATAAGATATTATCTATAGAACCCAAGCATGCCTTAATATCTATTTCAGAGTACTTGTGTGGGCAAATCAGAGTGTTTTCTACAAAATATGTGTCTTGTTTCCCAAACGACTAGAATTCGTATTTTTCGGGTGCCGTTTTTGTTTTAAGCATTATTCCTAAATAACTCTGAAAAAGCTAGATTTTAATTTATCGTGAAGGAATCGTTGTGTAAAGTGTAGAGAAATCATACGTCTTGATGCAGTCAATTTTTGAAAATTTCTTGTGATTTTAGGTTATCCAAAAGCTCTGAGTATTTCCTTTTCCAGATTTGTTGAAGGATAAACACTTTTTATAATGTTAAAAAGTATAATTTTTGAATTGTCGTGATGAATGGTCGTGGGAAGTGTTGAAAAGTTTACATGCTGTAGATTTGAAAAAAAAAAAGTTTATCGATTTCAAACTATTGGAAGCTCTTAAGCTTTTTTAAAATCCATATTTCATTTACACTACTTCTAAAATGCGTTGTGGCACAATACCACTGCAGATTCTTCTTGACAGCTGTTAATTGTTGAAAGACGGCCTATATTTGCCAAAATGGGTGAAAAGAAACATCTAAATTGCTAATGATATTTGGGTTTTTATGAAGCATATTTCCACTTTCATGGGATCGTAAGAACAAAAATCGATGGATTTCATTTAAAGCATATTTTGTGAAAACTGAGTTTGTTGGCTATTTTATATCATATACACATGCCGAATTTTTTTTCGGTTTGCTAATTATAAGCTTATATCATTGCTTTGTAAGAATTCTGCATACTTATTTCTATTTCAAGTTCATTTGTCAGAACCAGTCCAATGGATGATCCTAGAGCGCTGTTTCCCATCTGTTTAGTCCACTGTACACCCGGAAGTTTCATAGCGAAAAAGAATCCGTCCTTGAACTTCACATCTAAAATACCTCTTTTTAGACGTATTAAAGTGTGGTAAGTGTAATTTCGGCTACAATAGAGAAAAAAATTGATAAATCTGAAATGAAAATACACAGCCTGTAGTCAAAAATTTGATAAAAAGTATTTGAATCCCGAACTTTATTATATTTTTTTTTACGAAATTTCAATCAAATTGATGTGCATTGCATTAAAATATTGACAACTAATATCTGTTTCATCGCATAGGTTCAGTTCTATGGTACTAAGATTACTCGCAGAATATAATCGAGAATTACATGTACATTTATACGTTGGCTGCATTACTTTGTTTTAAGCCCCATCGAAGTTTTCTCACTCATTTCGAAACTGTAAAGTGCAACCATTTCATATTAAACATTGTGCTCAAGGCTGTAGCACTGAATGAATTTTAATGAAGCCAAGGTATGTGCTGGGGCTCGGAATCCCAATAGCACTGCCACAACGTGGACTTCTGAGCCATGCCCATTCCTTCGCAAGCCAAGTGTCCGTTTCGCTTACTGTCATCTCCCCCTTGGCGATTTAGGCGAGTTCAATATCGCGCTTTGACTTCCCAAGGCATTCAATCAAATCGCGCCATTCATACCTGTTCGGTTGAGTTTCACAAACCGCTTTGATCCATCTACTTGATTTTTTTCTTAAAAACTGTACCATAAATTTTTCTTCAATGTCTTTTCTCTTGTCATCCGTCAACTCTCGTTAACGTTTGTAAACATACACACAGACTAGAATCTGATTGCCTAGCTTTTGTTTTCCGTCAAGAGCGATAACTCGCATTGTCCGTTAGATGGCATTCAGTCGCGACTAAACCTGCCAAGAGGGAGATGACAGTAAGCGAATGACATCTTGGCTTGCGAAGATGAGCCATCGCAAGCGGTTACAGAATACTGTTCATAAGTTAATGTATACAGCTGCAGTGAAATATTTAATATTTCTCATATCCATGCATTTGATCTACTTTTCACTGCAATACAGCATACTACTGACATGATCACAGATAATGGGTGATTGAGAATAAATGTAAACTGTAAACCTGATATTTGCGAGTATCACTTGCATAATTATTCCTCTTTATCTTATCATTATTTGTGTACCAAACGGACAAATATCATATATGTTTGCAGTCTTAGTTTAATCTAAATTTCACCGTATTTTTCGTGGTTTTTGTTTTCCCCATGTCTTTTAAAAAAGACATTTATGAATTTACCTCAGAAGAATATCTCGATGCTGTGGAATACTTCTATTTGACAAGGGGTGCTTTTCAAAAAATTCCATCGCTATCTGTCTAACTTGGGAATGCCCGTCGTTGATTGCCAAGTCAAGTAAAGCGACGGAACTCTGTGTAAATAAAACTCAGAATTAATGTTTCAACAGATGTCTATTTTTCATTTTCTTTCGAAAGTCTTTACATAATTTCGACTACCTCTTGGCAATCGAAGTGCCTCATTCCCAGAATAGCTGCTCTTCTCCAACTGTTGTCACCCTCTCCTGGTTTCATATACGTCAAGAGATGGTCCCTGGAGCCCCCAGTGTTTCCCAAGGAATGAATTAATATCATTTTGGTATAAGTATAGTTGTGCACCTCTCGATCAAACCCGTCCACAGAACGACGCGATCTTCTTTTCTTTATGATGGTTTCCTTGTAATTTGCTGTAGGAAATACAAAGGCAAAGATAGCGAACGTAAGTCCCAACAGAATACAAAACATGAGCTGGCATGGACAAACACGGACCCCTGGACACACCAAAGGTGGTATCAGGTGCCTGCTAAATAAAGTACATACATTTAGTAAATTTAAAACGCAAAACTTTGATTTCATTTTTGTTGTTTACGTCCCATTCCAGAATTTATCACTCATATAGAAACGCTATAGGTGAAGTGTCACGATATTAAATTCTTATGTTGTATTCTCTATGCAACTGTTCGTAGCCTTTTCACTATGACGTCGTAATGAACTTGAATAAAGTGAAACAATATATTGGCATTTATATTCCAATTTCTTTTTTCAAAAT